>OMLP01044142.1:49826-68381 GCA_900302685.1 Spondyliosoma cantharus
TTTTATTAAAGATATCATGAGTGTCAGGATCTACAGTGAAGTACTGTGGCGGCTGAGTACACCAGTACTCCTGGGAAACTAAAAACAGCATACTGTACATATGAATCCTGTGCATGCTAAAAATCTGAGAATTGCGCATCTGACCTCTGTCTTTCCTTTACCATCTTCACTCTCTGCTCTGAAAATCATATTCAAATGCCCAGAGCTAAACCTGGCTGCAATTTTCTTCCTGTCTTATATAAAAAATAATGTAAACTCACTTTGTGCTCTGTCCTCAAAACAGAGTTCAACTACTGCTGTCCAGAACCACAACTAAGCAGTATTATAGTCATAGTGTCCACTCCGAGATTGAGAGATTGTGAAGTTAATCCTGAGCTGGATCATGTCAAGCTGGCGTTCCTAATCAGTCAAGTGTAATAAAAAGTAAAGTACCTAGGAGTGCATTTTTACTGAGATCAGGTATAAGACATTGCTGCCTCGTCTGCACTTCATGCTGTCAGCATTACTGAAATTCCCATAAATGCAGCGACAAACACCCTCCAGGGCTTTATGGCGTCAATACACGAGATGCCAATTCACATGTTCAGTCTGTTGAAAGTGTAAAGAGAGTAATAAAATGAGAAATCAAGAGAAACCAAGAAAAATCGATACATAGATTCCTCAGCACTGACTAACTTAATGTTGGGTCGAGATTTTCACTGAGTGGAAGAACTGTTTACTATAGATCCTACAATTATGAAAAAGTAAATAACACTGTTACAAGTCCTGCATTTAGAAATGTATTCAAGTAAAAGTACAGAAGACCACCAGCAAAATGTACTTAAAGCATTAAAAGTTGAAGTACTCCTGCAGAATGGTCCTAATCTGATTATTATAAAACTGTCATTACAAACTAGTATTTGTTGACACTTTATAAGAACCATCATTAATAAATTGTAAATGTATAATAATCAAACTTATATTAATAGTTATTTCACAGTTAACAATCAATAAAATACTTTACAAACCATCTAAAAAACTGTAAAGGTTTGTAAACATTGAGCATTTTTATAATGGCCATCCAAATGATGTTTATAGATGGACTACATAGTATACATTAACTATTTGCAAATTGTTTAAAATCTCAGTTGCAACTTTACAATAAACAATTGCACAATTAATTGTTTATGAAGCATTTCATTGTCCGTCAACAGTGAATTTTCTGCTTTTGAATGATGATTCATTGGTTCTTGCACTGTTGGTTGGACAAAACAAGTATTTTAAAGACAACACTTTGGGGCTCTGTGAAATTGTTATGATCTTTTTCACAATAGAAGTACTCGAGAAAGGTACCTGTACCTGTAAATTGTCCTTCAGTTCTCTCCACTACTCCGTACTGTTGAAACATGACCCTAAAATACCTTCCAAGGAGTTTTTAAAAGGCAGTTTTTGCAGTCGGTAGCAGCAGGATTCAGTTTTGTGCTGTTTTGTTGCTCAGTTTGTCAGGAACCAGCAGGTCCCCTGACATGTCACTGTCCTCTCCTCCTGGCCTCTAACACATCAGACACTCCAGTATGTGGCTGAAGCCAGGAGAAGCAGTGTCTATGATGTGCCACACCATGGCCTCTCTAATGAGGCCTGACTCTTAATGACTCACAGCTCCCAGCAGCAGACACCGATGGCCAGCGGTGGGGCTTATCTCATTGGCACTCTGTGCTGCTGGTTACACCTGTAACCTTTAGATCACTCCAAATTAGGTTGCTCCGGGAATCCTTCAGTAGTGATTACAAAACAGATTGAGTAGCCAGAAGAATTCTCATAAAAATTGCATATGAGCCCTCTGCCTGAATTTAGAGGAGGGATAATAGGCTGATTGTGCAAAGACATGTTCCACACAGTAGCCCACAACTGATCAGGCATTCTCTCTGCTGCTGCAGACAAGATTGCAATACCAAGCAATGTTTCCGTTGACTGGTTTCCATTATGTAGATGTAAATTAACACAAGCAAGTCGTGATAAATGAGCATATAGGGCAGTAAGATGGGCCTGAGAAGCGGCTGGGATCTATACATGGGAGGTGAGCCTCTGACTTGTGCAGGTCAGTCATGCCTGCCGAGCATCATTCATGGAAGAGTGCAGGTGCTGGTCAGCCAGGGGACAGGGTGCTTAATTGTATTGCACGTTAATAAGTCACACACTGAAGACACATGGGTTTAATCATGCAGATGTCTCCGCTGATAGGCAGTGCAGAGGACATAGGTGTCTGTGGCTCATTAATGACGACGTTTCTGTCGGACACCTGAGATTCAGACTTATTCATTCAAGATCCAGAAGTCCTTATCCTCACATACACCGCAACACTATCCCCTGCTGCCTCTTGTACTTTGTACTTGTGTCTCAATCAATAGCTTAAAAGGTGTTCTGATGCTATTTCAGTGGTTTGTCAGCAGGATAAGATGCAGCAGCGCAGCGATCGAGAGGGTTGCACATAGTCTCAGTAATCAAAGTGGTGAAGGAACGTGAGGGTGATTCATTTAGGGAGAATAAGGTCTCTGGAGAACATTTTGTTTTGTGTAAAGTGAGCACGTTTGATGTCAAATCAGAGGCAAACTGTTTTTGTGGATGTCGGTAGGAGGAGGCAGACAGGAGAGCCCCAAATGATAAGCGTCGTATTGATCCGACTTGTCTGTCTTATGCAGTGCTCTTTGTTGACACTCACTGCATGCAGAATCGACAACGAGCACAAGTGCCCTTAAACCCAGTGTACCGTTGTTTAGAGTGGATTAGATTTTGTCTTTTGTTTTTACACATTCAGATGTTAAAATTCACTCTGAAGGACAAGGCGAGGATTTTTTTCAGGCTTGACAGTGTATTAGGGAGTTTTTTGTCCTTGACATTCAGATTTTTTAAAGTCAGCAGCCTGTTGTTCTGCCACATGCTGTGCTGCACACAAATACCTCAGTGGAGGTAGATTGTGACCAGATACAACAGGGTAAGATTTGGCTTCGGATTTCTGTGTGATAACGTGGTGCGACAGTGACAAGCTGGACAGAGAATTAGAGTCCAGATCAGAATTTACAGCTGCAGTCTTTTTGATGTCGCATGATGCTCGCAGAGGAAGGGAGATTGGAACATAAGTGCAGCATCCAAAATAATTCTTGTTCACTGCTACAATTAGTTAATTAACTGATTAGTTGATCAAAAGAACAGATAATTGATCGTTTCAGTCATTTGTCAAGCAGAAATGTCAAACATCTGCTGGTACGCAAATGTGAGGATTTGTTGCTGTTCTTTGTCATTTATGATAGTAAAGGAAGAATCTTTGACAGTGTTTAATTTGTAAATCCAGAGGAAAAGCCTCAGAGCTCATCAGAAATCCTCAGTGCCTGGAGCACATTGAGCAACATGTGGGTGCTTGCTGTTGAACTAAACAACACTAAAGCTGTCATCACAAATAAGATCGTATTTAAAGTTTTATTTATATTTATAAGTAAGTGGCACGTTCTGTCTTGTCCATCTGTCTGCTCCGTTTCAGTGCTGTGGACAGCGTGCAACTGCACCCACACCCACATATGTGTTAACCATTTCACTGCATGAACGTAATCAAATGCAAAAATATTTAGACAACTCACACGCTGCAAGTGGCACTGGCCTGGCTGCTCTCTCTTTCTATCTTTTAAATCAGATTTTAAATGTATCCAAAACAGGCAAACAAGGGTTTTTTTATGGGCAAATTAGATGGATAGATTTATTATCATTGCATATTAAAACTTCAATGGGAAATAAAGGAAGGGGGTGCTTGATTGAATCGAATGTATAGCTGTCCAAGCCTGAAAGGTCCTTCATCCTGTTCCAGCAGGACCTGGCAGAAATTAAGCCCTGGTCTTTAGGCTTTGTTGAATCTTTTAGGAGCTGATTAGAAAGCTAGTAAAACATTTACTGGAACTTGTGTCACCAAAATGAAGCTCTAGTGAAAAACAAACATTTTTACCATGGTTTCTGTTGAGTGAAAGTGAAATCAAGTTGTTTTTTTCCTCTAAATGTGATGCAGTAATCCAAATGTTGATGCTATTTTATTGGTAAGTGTGTCCGTGCTGTTGTAAAGGTGTGTGCATTTGTCTGCCAGTTGTGCGCTCATTTAAATTCAGCTCTGACTACCAGACAGAGCTGTCTAAATGATTTTATTTGTGAGTGAAATAGACTTAATGAGTCTGCTCAAAATAATTTTTCAGTCTTGGTCTCAATGTCCACCCTCTGCGCCTTGGCAACAGTTTACATAGACAAAGAAAAAATGTTGAATTATTTATACAGCCGAGAACAAAAACATCCCTATTGTTTTGTAGTGCTTGTGTTTACAACTTAATTCAGAACTCGCAGCAAATCAAGGCCAGAAGAATCTCAAACCTGCCCTCTGACCTTCTGGAGGAATCATTAAGAGCGGCGTAGTGAGAGAGGTGACGTACACACATCAATGTTCTGTTCACGCCCGCATTATCATCGCAATAACCTCTGTGTAGGCTTTGTTAATGAGTACAGATAACGTGATCTTGTTGCATTGTGGAAAAGCCACTTATGGTGTTTGAAGTGTGAACACGGTTCATTGTATCAGGCCCTCTTGAGTTAATGTAGGCTTTTATTCATGTGGGTAACCCGTTTTGTCTGTGGACACCAGGTAGGAGGGACGCTGTAAAATGGAATGAAAACTGTGTGGTCGGATGTGGAGGCTGTGCTGAGTGAATTGGCCTTTCAAGAGCCGTGTTTGTGAACTATACCCCTGTTGAGATTCTTGATCCCATAAGAAATGTATGAGTTTGAGTGCGCGCATGCGTGAGAGCGTGAGCAAGCGAGCGAGCATGTGTCTTCTGTGTGTCATCATAAGCTCATTATTTTCCCTCTCTCCCACAGATCTTCGACCTGTCATCACCTCTCCCAGCGAGTGTGTGTGTCTGGGCACAGCGGCACTTCTGTCACTTTGTGCTTCCAGAGTCCCCTCAGCATCCACAAAAAAAACACCCGGGGACCACAGGCCGTAAGATTAGGTGAGCTTAAGGTCACGTGGCCCTGCTCGCTTCTGGCTATGTTGCCAGAGTTCATTCAGGATAATCCTAATTTTCTCACCTCCCATCCTCCCCACCGCAGGCTTGCAACTGAGAACTTTTGAGGTTTGACAGATGTGACATGACAAGTCATGAGGTATTTCACTTTAGCAGAGCCATTCAGAGAAATGACTGAGGGTGTCAGTCTAATCACAGGAGCAATAAAAGCTTTCTAGTCAATCAAGCAGGGTCCCTGTCGTATTTAACAGGATTGTTTCAGAGAAGGGCCTGGATATGAAAGCAGCTGTAGCCCTTTTGCATGTGTGTATCTTGATTAATCATCCTGTTAAGGAAATGAACATGACTTTAACCTCTGCCTGTTCAGATGAACTGCTACTTAGAGGAAGTGGAGGTCTGATTGATTTTCTTTCACATGTGAGTGAACTACATGCAGCTATCAATGCAGAAGATTAGCTGAACATGTAAATGCCTGTGTTATTGGATACAGTCACTCAGAAATATTGAGCTCGTGCCCTATAACACACTGAAGCACATGCAGGCCTAATGTATTCGTGCAAAACACACAGCCACATCACATATGATTACAACACTTTTAGCCATACAAAGATACACCGTCAGCCTGCTTGTATTTATTCCCATGTGATTTTTGTTCGTAATCCAACAATCTGTCAGTTTTCTATCCTCAAGAGGCCACATAGTGTTCAGAGGCGACACACAGATCCCCATACATAACATAAAGTCATGTTACCTCTAATGGCATTCAAACATTAACCTAAAGTATGAGATATATGCGTGTCAGTCATGCATGTGTCATCAGTACATCCTTTATCTTCTGAAGCGATTTGCTAAGGTAAGACCTGCACATGTGGCTGATCCATCACTGTCATGTCCTTTGATCATATGCACACTTCCTCTGCCTATACATTTAATGAAATAACCTGCTGGTCTAAACAAATCAGCATCTCTGTCACTGTCACAGGGAGGTTTCATCTCTGCAGCCGCTCACTGAGCACATGTGGCTTTTTGAAGGTCTTACTGAAGGAGAAATGCACGAAGGAAGATGTTAAAGGAGCACCAGCATGTAATTTATCAATCCTAGCTTGAAAATTAAAAGGAATAGTTTGACAATCTGGGAAATTCACTTGTTTGGTATCTTGGCAAGAGTTAGACGAGAAGACTGACACCAATTTCAAATTTTGGATAATTATACTGCCAGAGCCAGGAGACAGTTTAGCTTAGCATCAAGATTGTAAATGGGGGGAAACAGCTGGCCCGGCTCTGTCCAGATGGAAATTTCAGTGGGAATGTAAGCATTACAAATTATGCCAAGCATCTTTTTCTGCTTTATAAACTTAATAAGCTGTCACATCGTCGCATATTGAGCAACATGTATGCCTTTAACGATATATCTGTGTTAATATCGCGTACTAATATGAGCCAACTGATACATCGGTGGAGCTTCAGTCATTTGTTTGTAGTTATTCAGTAGTCTGTGGTAATCTTCTCAAAACCCAATGTCAGGCCTGTGAAGGCATTAGCTGCAAGCTAGCTAGCAACATACCACTAACCAGGTACTCTGGCCCTTTCTGCCATTCTCCTCGGCTTTATGACTGGACATAAGGTAAAGGTCACTAATTCATTACCTAATTATTTTGAATAGGTCGGCACATAATCCTGACCTAAAACAACTTGTTTTTACACTATTTCTGTGCAGATTGCACAAGTTGTAGAGGGTCTGGCTGTGGCTTCATATTTATTGTACAGACACAAGTCTGGTAGCAACCTTTTCATCCTTCTCTTGGCAAGATGTCAAAATATACATGTGCATGTACATTGATCATCATATCTCAAAAATAACTTCAACTAAAAGATGTTTGACCTACTGGAGAAATGACAGTCAGTAGTCGGTAGGCCTGTATAAGAACTGATCCAAGCAACAGTCACACTATCTTCCTTCTCTGTCCTTCTCTCAGAGTGAAGAATGGGGTCATCTGTTGCCCTGCTGGCTGTGCTGCTTGTTCTGGGCTTGACCACTGGCGTATGGAGTCTGAACCCAGATGACCCCAATGTCTGCAGTCACTGGGAGAGGTGAGCATCATCTTCTCGTGTTTACCACAGTACATTGAATTTTAGTTTAAAAGAGAATGTGCTGCATCGTCGACCCTGCAGCGTTTTCTCAGTGTACCTGCTGCTACACATGCTCTTGACCAAAGTTCCAGATCTATTCTCAGGGTCCATACAGCAGTATCGATCTCACATTGCTCGAGTCGCAAGCTCTGAGAGATGGGAGGAGCTGCGTCTTCAAATGAAATACGCAGGCAAATTGATCAGTGTACTCTCATCCCAATCAATCACGACAGCCATAGAACCTGAATAATTATTAGTTGTGCCGGGCAGTGTCACTTATGAGAAATAAGCAGGAATAATTTCTGTCCTCAATGCAAAGGGGAGGAAAGAAAGCTGTGAAGATATATTATCTGGATTATTGCCTGACCAAGGTGAGGGTACTTAGGAATTGTGGTTCCACCTTGTTGGCATCGAAATGAATTCCTTAAGTGAGCTGCGTTCATGGCTTTGAGGTCCTCCAATATCCTCAGACTGCCTCTGGCTGCATACATCACCAACATGAATCACCTAAAAGCTCCTTTCAAGTCCTTTCTTTGCATATCAAAGTTATTATATTACTTTCATTTGGGACTTATTCATTGACACAACCTGTGTGCTGTTCCTCCCCCCCTCACACATCTCCCACAAGTATGACAATCTATATTCCCAGCTGTGTCTTTGGCTGATGAAAGTATGAAGACAGTTTTGTTAAGTCGCAGTACAGCAATATAAACATTCACCATTACACATAAAAGTCTTGCCTTCAAAATGCTACTTAAATAAAACTACAGAGCGTGGCTGGGCACATGTCAATATTATATCGTTATTGTGATAAGATTCTATATATAGGGGAAACCCTGGCGCAACCTGAAAGTGAGACTCCCCTCTTCCCATCCGCCAAGCACCACCAGCAGCAAAACGTTTTAAAATGGTTTTATTAACAAAGATAGCTTGTCCTCGATCACACATGCTGGTAGTCTGGGACAGCAGAGGAGAGCCTCCAGGAACTAGGAGGAGCCGGCCCTTAAACCTCTGGCTCCAAGGCAGCAGCCAATCAGCTCCATGGCGCAACCTGCAACCACTCAGACACACCTGCAACCAATCACACACACTCAGGTAAAAGAGGATTATTGAAACAAAAACATTTTTGACCTCTAGGATCTTAACACTCGTCTCTACTTAGTCATTATATCCACATTGCTGATTATAATTGATCAAAAACGTAATTATGCTAATATTTTGTGAAAGCGACAATAGAGCATATTCACATGGCGATCAGTTTCCTCTTATGTCTCGCTCACTGTGGGAAGCTCAATGGTCGTACTGTTGTGTTCCAGGTTGCATGTCTTATTAGTGTTGGGAATTCATAAATTCATTCACATTTCAGTACTATGTGATTTATAAGCAATGGATAGTTTTATCTGGAGGGACAGCGGAACATATTGCAAGATAAAACATGAAGTTTGATAATCGATTAGCTTCCATTAGACAACAGCTAACTTTAGCATTCAACCAATCCTGGCTAACGTTACTGTTTGATACGACACAGTTTTGATACAATACGATTAGGAAAGGTGTATATTTATTCAGAATTATCGACACACATCTTGACGTTTTTTTGAACCTGAAGGTGAAACACACAAGATGTAAAATATGTATCTTAAAATATGGCATAATTTTTTCAGTTGCTGGCCAATTGGGAAACTGTCAAATTACAACAATTTGTCAGATTACTTAAGTTTTTAAGTTGCAACCTAGAACGCAGCAGTATTACATTGTCGCAGCATTCAATATTCCCACCGTGGATGAAAATGGCCACTTTGTGAATAAGGTCTATACGGTTTGAGACTTAAGTTCAGTGGATCCAAAACTATTTGTTTTTGGACTTTTCCTCTATCCTTTTCTGTGTAATATTGAAAACCTTTACTTTTTTTCTTATTTAAGAGAAACCAATCAAGGGGAAATGTCTCTTCGGTTTAACAGCTTACAGTTTATATCTAAAACGTTTCAATGGGCCCCATCTAACAGCAGCTTTTCGTAAGAGGTCACACCCAAAAAGCTTGGGAAATCGTTATCTGAAATGTTGTTAGTTACTACAAATGTCAGATACACATAGTGAAGTAAAAAGTACAATCAAGTGGTCAAGTGTAGGAAAACTACCTTTAAATTGGGCTACCGCACAGAGCTTCTTTCCACCTTAGGTGTCTTTACATCTCTGTGTTTCAGCTACGCTGTGACCGTCCAGGAGTCCTACGCTCACCCATTTGACCAGATCTATTACACCAGATGCACAGACATCCTCAACTGGTTTAAATGCACAAGGCACAGGTATGTTTGGAGGGAGTCTCCTTATTTGTTCCTTTATTTGTTTCATCCGTGACTCGCCCTTTACTGTCCCCAAAATTTGGAGCCAAGTCCATGAAGGCCACAGTAAATTTTCTTGTTAATGTGGCAGTGAAGTTGTCAGAGCCAGGATGCCTCTGACTGTAATCATCTTACAGTAAATGTTTTAATTACTCCATTAGGGTTTATCGTGGGCATCCAACTAAATAAGTGCACAGAGTTGCCTCTGAAATACTGTTTTTCATGTAAGACTCAAACCTCACTCGATTTTGAGTCTTTGTCTTCCTTAAAAACCTAGATGTGCTGCTATATGTTTTCTTGCCCTTCAGAAAGGGTAACTCTTTACCTCACGTAGCTATCTCGGTGTGTCTGTTTTTCCAGGATCAGCTATAAGACGGCTTACCGGCGGGGAGTAAGGACCATGTATAGGCGCCGCTCACAGTGTTGCCCTGGTTACTTTGAGAGCGGAGACTTGTGTGTTCGTGAGTATCCTTTATTGAACTCCTTTTGTCCTCAGTGATGGCATTCAGGTTCTGTCTGCTGGAATTTTTTGTGAGAAAGGAGGAAGTATTAGGATCGATCGTCACCGCGGCAGGCCTGCAGCCGTCGGCCATGCCCCCGTCTCTCTCCTCTCCATCCATGTGAATTTACTCAGTTTCTATTGAGCATGATTTAACACGAAGGAGCAGCATTTTACAGCACTACTCGCTCTCTGCTTTGCTCTTCCAGCAAGAGTAATTTAATTGAAGTTGTATAACAATGAGAAAAATTAACGAGCCAAGAGGGTCCCGGTTAGAGACTTAGTAGGTATTGCACCCCCCATAAAACCACACTGGAGTTCAATAACATAAAAAGAGCAGAAGCTGTTAAAGCTGAAGTGTAGCAATATGCTGATAACAATCCTTTACTGTAATTCTTTTTTTTTTTTTTATTAATGGTCATTGATTTCTATTTTTATTCGCACATATCAAACTGAACATTTTTGCACATTGGCCAAATAAAGACAGAACATAGCTTCTGAGAGTCATGTTTTTATTTTTGATTCTCACGCCTCACCTAATGTTTTATTCCCTTTAATTAAGATTAGAATCACACTTTAATATTTTCCTAGATCTTTCACAGCACGAGGGACCTTGCTGACACAGCGACAGCAGTCATGTGGGTACGCTCTCTGACCACAGCCAAGCTTGTCCTTGTCTAGGCTCGACTAGCCTCGGGGCGGCAGAGCACCGGGAAGCCAGCCAGCACAGAATGAAAGAGCTGGTGTGATTATCTGGGGGTTCTTGAGGAGGGAGGCTCAGATTGATCAATAATGTATTCATTTGACTGACAATGGAAGCTATTTGTTCATTAACAGTCGTCCCAGGGTGTTAACCAGGTGATTCTGCAAATTGTGGAGGTTGCATGTAAAATCTACCCTTTTTGTTTTGATATCACATCTGTCTGAGAGCGACATCAGTCGACCTCCCCTTTGACCCTCTTCCAGGTGAAGCGGGGAGACTGAGTTGATCGAGGCCGAGAGGGCAGTTTTTGCTTTCTGCTGCCTTTGCAAGCCGTTCCACCCCTTTTAATCCTCACACTCTCACTACCAGGATTAAGAGATTTGTACTCCCTGAGCTGTTTTGCATGTAGTGACAAAAGGGGGGGGGGCCTTATGGGGTAAATCGACCCGAAATTAACTCAAGTTGTCTATTTCAGGACACTTTGTTGTATTGTTAGTTTACTGTGGGTTCTTCCATGAAATCTGTGTCATTAAAAGTCAACAAATGCTTCCAGAGTGTTTGCCTTTTAATCCTGCCTGTTTGTGTGTGTGTGTGTGTGTGTGTGTGTGCGTGCGCGCGTGCGTGTGTGTATTTGCACATAAACACTCACATTAGCTCCGATGAGAGGCGGATAAATGAATCTGGGGATGTGAAGACCTTGAATAAACCAAAAATTATCACACAAACACACAAAAGGAGATACTTCAGAGGCCGAATCAACAGCATTATCTTTAAGGGATGCCTCTTTATTTGTTTGTTCTCTCGTTTCATCGCGTCTTCTGGAGGACGATTGTTTTCATTTTTTTCTCAAAGCACTCCACGATAAGTTGAACTTTGATCTGTTTGACTTTAATTAGCGCTTGAAGTTTCCGACGAGAGGTCTTTATTAATTCTGTGACCTTTGATCTGTCATAAGTCATTACCTTAATCTGAAACTGGCCCATGTAGAGGATGTGAAGGACTCATTTCCCCCCTAATAAGCATGATTATTACAGTTGTGCACGAGCAAGTGAGGGGAAGACGCTAATGACAACAGCTTCTAATATCTTCAGAGGGCTGACAGGCACTGCAGGGCGATGAGTCCCTCTTTTTTCCCTCTTTTTTTTTTTTGCAGGGCATTTAGGCCCGATGACTCCTGCATGACTCTCGTCTGTCCACTGGTGCAATGTAATTCTAAAAATGACTTTGGAGGTGGAATTAGTTGGGTCTTGATAAAGTTTCAGGCAGAAATACGCTCGCACATTTCACATTTGGGTTTTTGATGATCGGGAAGATGATGAGATTTTTCTCTAGAAAGGAATTCGCTGCCTTTGATTTCATTTTTTTTGGCTTTGTTGCATTTTTTAATGCTTCAAAGACACAGTTTTAAAATAAAATCATCGCTGCGCTCGACAGAGGCATGTGGAAGAAGCTTTGGAGGGAGTTGTTTGATGTGTTCTGTGGGCATACTGTATCTCTTAGATTGATTTATCACCACGTTCCACGTTTTTTTTTTTCCACTTGATTTTCACTACAAGTGTTCTACAAGACACTACTATTATTAAACTCATAAACAAACAGATTTATGGTGGTATTTCTTTTTGTTCCTCTCTGCAGCAGCGCTCTCCAAAAAGCAGGGAGGAAAAACAGTTTGAGACTTTACAGATGTATTTTATCAGACGTTTTAAAAGATTGTAGTTCGACTAGGCAAGAATATTACATTTATTAACACTGCATGACAATCACCAATTAGCTCCATTGTTCCCTGTTCTGATAACACCTCTGCATAATGAGTTAGATTGGCCTTTTATCTAGATGAAAGACTCAATTTTCCAACAGATTCCTTAGACATGAGTTAAGCAGAGTGATTCATGAATTTCAATTAAAATGAAAGACCTACCTCCTACTTTATTATGCCATCCCTTCAGTACACCGGTTCAGATCTCAGGAGAAGGGAGCGCTTTATCCTTTCTTCCATATTCAAAACTTCATTTCCATATTTCTTCTTTTTTTTCTCTCTCCCTCTAAAGGATGTGACACATTTGCATTTCCCTGTTCTCGCTGATCAGAATTTGCTGATTGAAAGTAAACGAAATCAACTCATCGTGGTGACATTGAATTCGTCTCCTCTTCTGTTTGAATACTCTGCATACTCATTGATTACATGTAGTCAATCTCACACCTTCGTCAGCACAAACGCTCAAACCCCCTTTTCTTTTCCCGCTGGCTTTCTGTAATTAGGCGTTTTTTTCCTGCCAGAACACAGATTCTCAGAAATCTTCCCTAAATTATCTTTCAATCTCTGGGTTTACCATTTTTGCCTTGGGAGCATTTCTGCGATTAGCACCGGCTTGTGGGTGTTTGGGATTCACTCCTCTTTCTCCTCTCCCGCTGCACCTCTCCCGCAGGCAGCGGATCCTAATCGAAGCCTGATTGAGTGATAATCTATAGTAGCACTGTTCAGGCTTGCATCCAGCTCTCTGCTGACCTCTCTGCCTGCAGGATGAGCGCCATAGTTCTGCACACTGAGCAGCAAAATCGCTCCAGGGCTGTTGTTGTTTAAAAAACCCCGACGGATGCTGTCCTGCTGCCCTTTTAGCACTTCTGATCATAACCCAAGACAAAAATAAAGAACAAAAGAAGGAGTACACGGATGAAATGTTGGATCAGTTCAGGCGATGGTCTGTCTGCCTGCTCTGCTGTCCTTGGACTATGTATCATCCCTCCACAGGCCGTGATAGTGGACTGCTGATTCCCATCAGGCAGGGTTTCTCTCTCTTCATTTTGGCCTGACTTTCTCATTCCTCAGATAAGAGCCTTCCTGTCTTAACCCTGCTGGCCAGATGACCTTGGCTGCCACAGATTTATTCATGCTAAGTGCTTATTTTTGCCGTACTTTTCTTTCTTGGCTTCACAAAAAAAAACAAAAAACTGGCACTGTGGCAGAAAAAAACAAAGAAATCCTCCACGTAGGTCACTTTATTATCCGGCTGAACCAAACCTCCAACTCTTGTGAACACGCTCCCAGGCATACTGATGCCGAGCCAATCAATCGGGTGCCGTGTTGCTCAATATGAATGATCAAGAAAACTGCACACTTGGTAAACACTGCGGTGCCTGGACCTGCTACATTAAAGCATCACTGTATGACAAAGCACTGGCTGATCAAATTAGAGGGGATTTACAGCTTGTTCCTTCATGGCTCAGCCTGCTGATAACAGCTCATTGTGAGGAGTTAAGCTATGTGATAAACAGAATGTTGACCAAAGACTCAATCTCCTAAAAAATCATTTAGCCAAGTGTCAAGTAGTGGAGATGGATGTTGAATATGAGTGCCATGGCTAAGATTTAGTCCCTTGATGACATTAGGGAGATATTGAGTGTTCAATTTTATGGCCCATTTTCTTTCAGCTGTTATCTTGGTGCTTTTCATTATGCTGTTTATTGGTGGTTTAATGATGTTTTACACTGTGTGTGTGTGTGTGTGTGTGTGTGTGTGTGCGTGTGAGTGCACGTGTTAACTCAATTATATACTACACTGATGAGGGATTGTCTCTCTGTGTCTCAGCTCTCTGTACAGAGGAGTGCGTCCATGGCCGCTGCGTGTCTCCTGATACATGCCAGTGTGAGCCTGGATGGGGCGGACTGGACTGCTCCAGTGGTGAGTGAGCTTTACTCCTTTAAACCAGCATGTAGGCTCTTAGACTCATTTATTCCTAAACGGCTTTCACAGCCTGTTAGTCCTTAAGAATTTACTCTGAATCCTACAACTGTTTTTGCCTCGATGTGCGTCTATCTCAAAGCTGCTCAGCTTTGTATCCTCTCTTCTTAGCAAACAAAGCCAATGGAACAGGTAAGTCCCAATGAATTCATTTTCATTTGCTGGAAGTGGAAGTGATTTGCTTGATGAATATAGCGGATGGATGGATGGTTGCATCCCCCCTGTGTCTACTGTACTGAGCTCTCTGTTATGGTCTTAATCTTGATTAGACTGGTGCCTATGACTTGTTCAGTGAAGAGGTGAATCAATGCCAGGCTGACACAAACCATTGTGCTGGCCTTTCTATTTACTGGGGTTTCCTCACAGCTCCCAGAGCCAGACTCCAGGAGGGATGGGAGGGTGGAGTTAGGCATATCCATCCTGCAATCAGCTGAAAGCTGGAGCGTCACTGAGGCCACGCCGGAGGAAAGAATCTATTTACTCCTCTGGGATATTTATGTCTGCAGAGAAATAGTGAACGTGCAGTGACCCAGTCACCGTTTTCTGCGTCAACATTTCTGACCCCAAATTCCTCAACTGTCTGCCCCCTGTAGCATTTAACTGTTACTCCCTATTGCATATTTAAGAATGATTAATGGGAGCTAAAATCATATCAGCAGTGTTATTGTATAGATCTATGAGTTTTCATTAGCAAGAGAGCCATTCCCTGATTAGCAACTGTGTGTAAATCAGCTGCTCTCGCTGCACCGCTGGCCCATTGCTGGCGGATTCATGGGCATAAATGACAAGCCTGAGCTGTTTGCTGCTGCTCACTCCTACTGACTGGTGAGGGTCCAACAGGGAGGATGTGAGGTTCAGGGGGCCTCAGGGACTCTTGTCCCACTCTTGGTTGGTTAGGAGTGCAGCCGTGCGTGCCTTTCAGCCTGCAGGTGCTGTGCTAATCCACCTTATTAAAACAGACTTGATGATTGAGACAGAGGCATTATTCATAACTTTTAGATTTCCATACCAGGCATGATTCCAGGCTTTTTCATTTACGAGCTTTCATCTGTAGAAATGAGGAATGCGTGCCAATTTTTAAATTAAATCTGCCCTCTTTTTCCTTCATGTAAATGGTTCAGCATGTTTTTTTTTTGTATCGCACAGTAAATTTTAGTTTCACCCAGCTCAGATAGGTGACGTGAGCCGCAGTAGTCGTCTTGTAAGTGGATGGAGCCATCACGGTGGGCTGAAAAACACACATTAACATCCATTCAGTTCCAACACAATCAATGTCACGGTTTATTTGCTGTTTATTTTACCAGCATTGTGTTTGAGTTGAGGTATTTGTGCTCCGATAAAAAAGCCAATTCCCCAACACAGTAGCTGGTGAGAGGGAAGAATGAGCTGGTCACATGATGAAGGGTGCGTGAATGTGATAAAAAGTGTGTCGCCCAGGCTTGGAGATGAAGAGCTGCCGTGGGATGCTGAGCAGCCTAAAGCTGAAGTGACAGCCTTTCAGCCAGCGATCTGGAGCTGGATCAAAGGCTTGGACCTCATTTCTGGAGCAGCACCCACCAGGAAGCAGTTTTGTATATGGGTCAGGTGGTGAAAATAAAGAGTCGGACTGTTTGTGGCCAGAACAGAGAAGGCGATAAGGTGGGAGAGATTCAGTGAGTTGTGTTAGGAGCGATGGTGAAGGCCGAAGTAAAATACCACCTATTCTTTCACCCGCTGGTGTCCACCTGCTGTAGCCAGAAAACATTTCATCCTCTTCCCCTTGGCCTGAGGCAACAGTCCCACTGAGACCAGACCTACTCTATGACCTGCCTGGAGTCCCGGTGTGTCTTTAGACTCACCTCAAGGACGCACTGGTGGATGTGGAGCACAGATAGAATGGCGAAAACACAGGATGTTTGTTGTTTACTGTTGTTTGCAAATGTTGTCTCGTTCTACATCTCTCACATGTGGATTTGGAGCATTCGGAGTTGAGGTTGTGTTTTCCCAACAGAGTGATGAATGATTAATGGCTGTTGTTGGTTGGTGTGATTGCTCTAATGCCTGTGTGTTGTGTTTGTGGAACGTGGCCTTGAACATGTTTCTCTGATCACATGTCATGAAATGAGTTTTTTCATTTAACAGCTCAGGGCATTAAAACAATGTGATGACATGTACCTGTTAATGTTTTTTTTTTTTATGTCACTTTTTCTCCGTCGTGCTTGTGTGTTTTTTTTCCTCTCTGTTGCTTTGCCTTCCTCTCTTTTTATATTGAAATGTACCATGTTCGCCTTCTCTGTGCCTTCGTGTATACATTTGTTTTGTCAGTAGGGTTTGTCTTGAAAAACAACACTTTTTTTTCTCAGTAGGATTTCCACCATGTAAATAAAAGAAAACAAAAGAAAGAAAAAATATTAGACTCAATAAAAACAGGGACAGCTGGCAATTTTTTTGCAAAAGGCAAGTCGGATAGACGGAGCTCCACTTATGGGACTGAACAGTATGTCTTTAGTCATTTTACTCTACTAAAGTATAATACTGGGTTTCGCCACAGAAGTGATATTATTGGTTGTAGTTTGCAACAAATATAGTATACGCTGCGGTAAAAAAAAGAACAGCAACATATGGGATGAAGTGGTAAATCAAATCTTTGCAGAATATTATAAGTTTATTGAATGAAAACTATATCAAGTTGTTTCAGAATCTTATGAGTTTCTTGTGTTTGAAAGTAGACTTTCTACTTCGGATCCTCAGAGAAATTACCCTGTCGCTTTGCCTCCGACTGCTGTGTACTTTTCAGCCCTTATGATTTAATCCCTTTTGATGAGTCTGTCATACCGGGTCACCACATATGTGCTATAGTAATAACAGCTTTCAAATGGGGAGAATGATAAAGATAGATGTTGTATGTACAAGGTATATTTAGCGATGACTGCCATCGCTTGTAAAATATTAGGTGCAATGAAGCGCTGTCATCGATCTCATATCCTTCAGCCAGATAATGACATGATCCCAGTGCACGGGGGAGAAGAAAATGTGCATAAATCTGGAGCTTTTAGTGTCTGCCCCTCTTGGAGTTCTTGTGGTGGAGACATTCACCCACTTGTGCAGATTATTCTAAAAATCAATGCTACCAAGATAAGTATCTGGAAAGTCCGAGGAGTAGTTTAGCTTTGTTAACCACAAAGCATCCTTTGCGTTCTTAAAAGAAATCTATCACACTTAATAGCCAAATCTAATGTGGCCAGTCAGCCGCGGCCCATGAGGTAACATATTCCTCCCTAATGTATTCAAATGGGAAGGCAGCCACTGCTGTGGGTGCTACACACATGGTTAATTGATGAATGTGGCCTATGAACGCTTGTTTATGGGATATTGCACCAGGCACAGTGGCTACATGCTACTTATTTTAAAGTTAATTGTCAACTAAATCAGTCAGATTATTCATTATTAAGGATTTAACTCAGTTATTGGTTTTTATTAGATATTCAACGCTCTGCCTTGAAGTGAGAAGTGGGGCTGGGTCAGGGGGAAACGATCCCCTTTAGCTTCATTAGCTTATTTCATTGTAGACGACATCGCGCCAGACACAATATGAAGAAGCAACTAGACCAAAACCCTGCAGTTAAACTTCACTTTGGCTTGAAAAACACCCTTGTGAGGAGTCCCTCTGGCACCCGTTGACAGTATTTACACATTATCCTCAGAAGTACGCACTTCTGAGAGTTATGTGTAAATACTGTGCCAGATGGTTCCTCTCCAATCCCACAGCAGCAGGACATTGACATGCATCGCTGTCAAAGTCCAAGAGACTGTGAATTACACTGAATGGGACAGAGCTGCACACACAGATTCACCACACATCACTCCACATGTCTCCCTACTTTCCTCTCAGAACCTCTCTCTCTTCATTAATCTTACAGATAGAGAATTTAATATCTGTGCGTGTCTGTTTGTGTGTGTGTGAGTGTGAGTGTGAGTGTGTGCCTTTTGAATGCCAGTGTAAAATAGCAACAAGTCCCGTTTCTTTGAGATGACGGCCCCCAAAAAACTGGAAGAGTGCCATTTGATCTCCACGCCACCTTTTTAAAAAGAAGTCTAAATCGATTGAATTCCTCATTATACAACAGTG
>OMLP01044143.1:16824-36084 GCA_900302685.1 Spondyliosoma cantharus
AAAAAAAAAAAAAAAAAAAAAAAAAGAATAGAATTTTTAAATAATTTTAAAATAACTCACACTTTAATCCAAACAAATGGTAATTGTTAAGTTAAAAGTGATATCGTTCATTATTATTATTATTATTATTACTATTATTATCATCATCATCATGCCTCTCGTTCCTCCTGCGTAAACTTCCGGAAGAAGAAAAAAGAAGCGAGCATGACACCGGAAATGACAGAAAGAAAGAAGCTGAACCGTCAAAACATAAACAGAGCAGTCAACCTTGTGTGAACGCAGCGAGCTCGCTTTAAACCTAATCTTTAACAAACAAAAAAAAAGGTTTATGCACGCTTTCCTCATGTCGTGTGTTCACCTCCAGAGAATTCCCAGTCGAGGCACTTAACTCACTTGCTAAGCAGCGAGGTGGAGAAAATAAATCTGCAGTAAAGATTAGGACTGAACTAAGAAGTACGCCTCGTCGGGCCTTCGAGTAGAGGTAACGCTAGCTGTGCTAGTTAGCCACTACAGGCTACGCTAGCTGTTTGCTTGCTCTTTTTTTTTTTTTGACAGCCAGCTGTTGGGTCGTGAAGCAGGACTGACAGCAGCTTCTTTAGTTTGGACATTTGTTAGCCGCACGCAGCTAGTTAGCATTAGCTCAGGTTAATAACAGTGGCAGGTGGTCGAGCTGTGCAGAAGACAATACACTTGGAACATCTCAAAAGCAGAATCGGGCATTAGACAGGCCTGTGAGACAGCTAGCATCGAGTTTGTTTGTTTATGTCGTTATGTGTAGCGGGTGGTAGGTGGTGAAATTAGCCTGGCCGTTAGTTTGGAGGCTCCGGAGCTAACAGGTAACTTCTGTCACACGGTGCGGCGGCAGTAGTTACCAACAGTTCAGCGAGTGCAAGCAGTCGTGTCTTTGTGCGCAATAACAGTTTGCTCCTCTTAGTTTGAGCCCACTTGTTTGTTAATACTCGATATAAATATTGTTTCTGTGTTTGACACTCAAAGGTTCTTCCTCGGGTCGACGCAGGACAAAGGACACAGAATGGCTGAAGCTGATGGCAAATCCACTGTGCTTAACGGTAAAGGATCGGTGCCAGAAAGTAACTATTAATACTGACCATAACTGTTCGAGCTGCCTTTCTCTCTGCAGCGCTGACAGCTAACCGGAGGACGTGTTTGCTTTTCACTAGGTGGTTCTGAGGATAAAGAGCCAGGAGAGGATCAACACAAAGATGGGGGTGCCTCTGGAAGTAAAGAAGGACAAACACAGTCTTCTTCTCAAGATGGTAACCACATCTTGTAGACATCGAAAGAACCTCACGCTGCAAACATTGAATTGAATATATTTTAATTATGTTCACATTTTTATCTTTACTGCTGGGATACTCTGCTATTCTCATCAATGTTGGAGTCTAATTTTCTTGAAATTTGTGCAGCCTGATAATACAGTTTGCAGTAGAATCAATGCAGCAGTTGCACACCTTTCATCGAATCTCCCAATGAGACTCCAGTGTCTTAACCTTTTCCTCCAAACCTGTGGCTTTCCCTATTTCTGTAGCTCCCAAAGAAACAGGAGAGGTGTCTGGAGACAAGCCTATGCCAGGTTTGGAAGGAGAGACAGGGGCAAACAGAGAGGGAGAGGAGGAGGAAGAAGACACAGACAGCATGGATGGCAGCGGTCTGTACTCTCTGACTGAGGACGGTGAAAGAGAGAGTGAGGGAGGCAGACGGGAGAGAGCAAAAGATAAAGATGGTGGGAAAAGGGCTGCCAGAAAGAGGAATAGACCTGGTGGCGGCACCAATCACTCCACAAGCTCAGATGATGATGACGATGACGATGAGGAAGAGGAGCAGAAAGATGATGAAGAAGAAGATGATGATGATGACGCCATGGAGGCATGGCTGTTGGCGGAGCTTCGTGACCTGAGTCGCCCGGTATGGCGGGCTGTACCCTCACTGCGCTCCAGGGAGATCGGCAGGGAGTCGCACCAGTTTGTGAGGCGTGTTTGTGGAGCCCGTGGTCTTGTGCAGAGGCTGGAGCTCCAGGGCCGCCTGGAGAGGCACACAGGCTGTGTCAACACGTTGCACTTCAACCCCTCGGGCACACGCCTGGCCTCAGGCAGCGATGACCTGCGGGTGGTGATCTGGGACTGGGCTGTCCGCCGTGCAGAGCTGGAGTTCGACAGCGGCCACAAGAGCAATGTATTTCAGGTAAGACAAAACTACAATTTTACTTTTTGAGAGCAAAGACGCAGATGGATTATGGGATAGAGTACAGCTGCAATGATCAATCGATTAGTTTTTAACCATTGGCAAGTATTTTGATTGACTAATCTGTTCTTTGATTCCAGCTTCTTCAAATGTGAATATTTAGTTTTCTCCATTTCTATTTTATGACAGTAAACTCAATATCGGTTGTGGACAAAATAAAATATTTGAAAACATCATAATGGGCTTTGGGAAACACTGAGCAACATTTTGCACCATTTTCTGACGTTTTAAAGACCCAACAACTAATTGACTAATTGAGAAATGAGAGATAAATGAATCAACAGCAAATATAATCTTGATCTGCAGTCCTAGACTAGAGTTGATTAATGGTAAGAGGAGTTTAACCAATCAGCAAAGATATTTTAACACCATTAGGGATAGCGATTAATTCATTTTAATCCTAATGTGCACAGGCAAAGTTCCTGCCTCACAGCGGGGACTCCACCTTGGCTATGTGTGCTCGAGACGGTCAGATCAGAGTGGCTGAGCTCTCTGCAACACAGCGCTGCAAGAACACCAAGCGGGTAGCACAGCACAAAGGGGCAGCACACAAGGTGAGTGTTTGCGCTGAATGCGTAAATGTAAATGTTGAAGTATTTGTGCCAGCTGTGGTAGATCTATTTAAAACACTGATAAACCGATGATTAGATATGTGTTTTTTCTACCTACTTTTGTTCTAGCTGGCACTCGAGCCAGATTCCCCATGCTCCTTTCTGTCTGCCGGAGAGGATGCCGTGGTGTTTGGTATTGATCTGCGTCTAGACCGTCCCGCCAAGTAAGTGATATCATTACTCAAGTTTAAATATAGTGAGGAATTGGATTTCTTAACTGGCCGGCTTGTGCAAAATATCACAGACCACAAGATGTATTCATACAACTTTGTCCTTTTTAAGGCCATAGCTTGTTGTGTTGTTGCACAAATGTCCTGTCTTTCAGTCGTTCCTTTTTGCCAGATCTGGAAATTATTTTCAAACTTTTCCCCTTGCTGGAGCTAATATTTGTTTTTTCCCTGTGTCTCCTTATGTTCGTGCTGCAGTAAACTGGTGGTTGTGAAGGAGGGTGATAAAAAAGTAGGACTCTACACCATCTTCGTAAACCCAGCAAAGACACAACACTTTGCCGTGGGAGGACGAGATCAGTATGTGAGGTACGGACCAGGCTGTAGTTCTAGTGCTGATTGTTTCACTTACAATGCAAATGGGAAGTAGTTGCTAGCTCTTAATTATTTTTCCTTTTTTCTTTTTGTCACCTCACCCTGTTCAGGATCTACGACCAGAGGAAGATTAATGAGAACGATAACAATGGCGTGCTGAAAAAGTTTTGTCCTTCACATCTGGTATCCAGCGAGTCCAAAACCAACATAACCTGCCTTGTTTATAGTCACGATGGCACAGGTAAAAAAAACAAAAAAAAAAAAACTTGCAGATTGGCAAACAGTTATCTTGCATAACATAAGCATGATTTATTTCCTTGTTCTGTAATCCTGTTTCATGTTAATATTGGAATGCAGTTTGATTATCTTCACCTAATTTCTCATCCTCCAATTAAAATGTTGAATTAAAACAGTGAGCCCTTTCACTTCATGCATGCTTGATTCATTGTTTTAAAACTTCTGCCAAAGCCTTGCTGATGCAACCACGATGCAATATCAGTGACACTCGAGAAACGCTGAGAACGACGTCTGTTTTGACTGAATAAAAAGCGTTGGTGTGATCACGTCTTTTCATGTGGCATTTTATGTGCCAGGAAGTTTATGATCTGTTTTTCTGAGATCAACAACTTGGCTGCGCTTATCTGCATCATTGCTGTATAACAGCCCATATCATCTTCCTCCACCTCCTTTTTAAAGGGAAATTAAACAAGTGGCCGTTTGACCTTTTTTGCCTGTGCAGAGCTCCTGGCCAGTTACAATGACGAGGACATCTACCTGTTTGACTCCAACCACAGTGACGGGGCTGACTACCGCAGGAGATACAAGGGACACCGCAATAATGCTACAGGTGTTACAGCAATCATTTATTACAGCGCTAAAGTAGTGCCCTTTGGATCTACACACAGATTAAAAATCTGAATTTATCAGCTATAGTTGAACCAACCATGCGTGATGACTGATTGTTCTTGCTGGTGAGATTTGGCTGATGAAAACACGCAGGTTATTCTTCCTGAGCAATACACACAGGGCTGTAAGGAGACTGAAAACAGCATCATCCTCTAATCTCGACCTCTTTCTCACAGTGAAGGGGGTGAACTTCTATGGGCCGTGCAGCGAGTTCGTGGTCAGTGGCAGTGACTGCGGACACATCTACCTGTGGGACAAGTATTCCGCTCGCATCGTCCAGTTCATGGAGGGGGACAGAGGAGGAGTGGTGAGTCAGAGAGGGAGAGTAATATAAGTTCAGTTTAAAGATGACTTAGAAAACACTCTGGTGGTTGGTAGTGTTCCTTCTGTAATCTCTTTGTCGATTATCGAGTATTTATTTTCAGCTGCAGCAAGGAACTAGATTTAATATTTTGATTTAAAAAAATGCACTGGTTTTACTAAATAGAGTGTTTTGTATATTTTCTATAACTGTAGAGTTTTGCTGCTGAGGCCTCCATCCCAAGAAGGTTCTCTATAAAACATCCCTCATCTTCATTCATTTTCTCTACCCTTAACAACTACAGGTGAACTGTTTGGAGCCACATCCCCACCTGCCAGGCTTGGCCACCAGTGGGCTGGACCACGACATCAAACTGTGGGCCCCCACAGCCGAAAACCCCACAGGACTCAAGGGCCTTAAAGAGGTATTGTGTTTTGCTCCATCTTATTCCATTCTGCTTTTTATATGTTTGGCCTTCTGTTGGTTGTAGTAACATTTTAAGCCCCCTTTTTTTGAGAGAGAGAGAGAGATGCATTGGCACCGCAGAAAACGGCTTTAAAACACATTCTGTGGATCAGACCGATGAGACAGATGTCTATCAAACCCAGTTTAACTTGCTTGTCGAAACCACTTATTTGGAAGTGAAAATGAAATTGGATGTTACCGTACTGTGCATTCCGTCCGTCCATTGCAAGAGTGTTACAATTTAGTGGTGACTCTTCGTTGTAATATATGTTTACAAGGACTATTTGGGGTTTTAAATTGTCCGGGACATAATTTAGCATAGAAATTATGGAAAAAAGGACAAGAGACAAGAGTCCAGGACATAGACAAAATAGTTTTATTAAATTTGCTTATGTTATAACTGTCTATGTTTAATAAATAATGATGAGACTTTATGGTGTTCTTCAAGTTGTAAAACCTTTGTAATGAGAAGTAATGAAATGCGTATCAGGAACATGTTTGCAGTGTGTGCATGTTCTTCTTCCCCACATTCCGACCTGTAGTAGTTAACAATTTGTGGTGTTTTGTCAAGGTGATGAAGAAAAACAAGCGGGAGCGCGATGAGGACAGCGTGCGCCACGGTGACCAGTACGACACCCAGCTGCTGTGGTTCCTGATGAGACACATGAGGAACAGACGGCCTCCGAGGGTGAGCTCTCAAACACTTGAGAAGCATGGTCTATGTTCCTGGGAGTAGAGTGAAAAATGTGTCTTTATATACTCGGCGGCAAGGCAGAATAAAGGTGCAGCAGTCGCACCTGGAATAGGCTGTGTAAAAAAAAAATAATAATAATAATGACATAAACATGACAATTTATTATCGCTCTGTCTGAAGGCAGCGTGTCTTGAAAGAAATGTAGCAAAATCTGTATTTTTTCCTTGAAAATGGAGAAGTACAGTTTCTAACATGAAGGACTATGTTGGCAAGATGTTTGCACACTATTTCATCGCAGTCTCATTCTTATCTTTCTCCATTCTTCTCGATACAGGCCCGCCGTGAGGGTACAGAGCCTGACACAGATGAGTCCTGGAGCTCTCCAGATTCCTCTGATGAAGAGGAAGGAGGTCCAGACCACGTCCAGTGCATGTCCTCCTGAGCAACTCACATACATACTTAGACATACACACACACACACACACATTTATACATGCATACATACACACTTTATTGCCCTTGAATTGATGCACATAGGCAAGCACTATTGACACACTGGCACACTCAAACACTGACGAGCCACAGACTTGTTTTTTCTTTCAGTTTTTGTTGACACGCGTACAAACTCAAACAGATAAACACACACATATACTTAAACATAGTTTTGAAGCAGAGTGACAGAGACGCTTAACGCCTGGTTTCCCAGCAGTTGTGAGTGTGCAAATGGCGCGACTACAGACTGCGTACACACTTCCAGAATCCTGATTTTTGAGAATTGTACAGAGAGGTTTAGTGAGTGCTTTACATCCCTATAAACCACTCGGAGGCCCTTGCTTGTCCATACATAATCTAATATGCTCTGCCTAACCCTCAGAACTACGTACTGTGCGTGTATGGCAACAAGCACCTCCTCTTTAGGCGCCCTGTAGGAAGCTATACATCACCAGCACACAACCTCCCCCTCTCTCTTAGTAACACACCTCTTGCTCTGGAGCTTTCTGTGCTGATGAACGAGGGGTTCAGCAGAGAGGACGGACGTAGAACGGTTCCCTCAAACTCATCCCCTAAATGTGACTTCCTTTAAGATTTGAACTTGTAGAGGGGAAACCCTGGTGTCCCCTCACTGTATCACCACAGTCTCATACTCATTTCTGGCCCTGAGCTTGTGCAGCTAGTTGCATTTTTCTCTCTGAGGACTACTAAAATCCCTTACATGCTGCATCAACCTACATGCTGCCCCTCAGCTACTCCCTCCCTTCCTCTCTCGGGTCCCCCCCCTGCTGAGTGCACTTTGAATCAGGGATGCTTTAGTTTGAGACACAGACAAATCGTGCACTGAGTATGTGATTTTTTGGGGGGAAGAGCTGTCTCGTCTTGGAAAACCCACAGTGAAGTTTAGTTGAATTCTTAGAATTTTTTGAGTGGGAGGGGGGGGGTGTTTTGCACTTGAGCGTTTTTCGACAAAGGAGTTTCTTTTGCTTCCACCAGCCTGTCCTATTCCTTCCTCTTCTTCCTTCCTCGCTTTTCACCCTGACGGCCATCTTTGAATGGGAAAACTTCAGTTCACCTCTCATGAAAACACAGAGGTAGATAGTGTTCAGCATGTGCATATAAGGACTGATGTTGGGCTCTGTTGGGGAACTGCGTAGTTTTTTTGTTTTTTTTTGAAAAGCCAGAAACGACCTGGATCAAACCATAATTAAAAAGACTGCCCATGTGCCAATCAAGATTGGACACATTAAGGACTCCACTCGTCCATGTGGTTCCTTTTAAAATCTGTCTGTGATGCTAACAGTCTCAGATCAATTGCGGGCTAAACATTTTCAGTTTATTTGAACCAGGTCGTATGTTGGCAGCCAGAGCACCAGTCGTGGGGATACTTCTGTCTGTGCTGTACGAACACTGGCTCAAAGAGGAGGACAGAGGGAGCGGTAGGGTCAATATGCTTGCCAGTCATTTGTTGTGTGAGAGCGATAAAGTCCAGCTTTTCTCATTTTCTATGAGAACTCTAGTTAGTTGAATTTATATGTACATATATAAATATATATTAAAACTGTAAAAAAAAAAAAAAAAAAAATCAACTTTAGCAAATGCTGTTTGACTTCAAAAAAGAAAAAAAAAAGATGTCAAAACATTTGATTGGTATTGATGCAGAGTTTATATTCTATATGAGGACAAAGTACTTTTAAAATCCAGAGAAAAAACAATGTTGACTTGAGGCACCTCTTTTGTTCAGTTTTCCCTTTTTATGAATGACATCTCTCTGTTATGAACAGAACCGCTATCAAGTATTCAAGTTCAAGTATTAAAGTTTTTGATTCTCTTTCTTGTTTGAGAAGAAACAAACTGTATTTCCTTTCTAGATCATAATCCATCATTGGAGACAGTTGTATTCAGATTTTCCCACTGGTTATTTTTTGGCATCTTGTATACATATTAAGGCTTTTGATGAACAATTTCTTTTCCACCACTGCCTAATACTGCGTTCCACCAGGTCAGTTGGAAACATGTACGATTCGTGCAATAAACAAAAGGACAGTGCATTTGATGTTCTTGTCATTCTATGATCTTCCTCTGTCTTGTGTTCTTGTGGGTATCAGTTAATTTATTGATTGGCATGGGGCCATGTGAAAGGGACGAGTAGACCAGAAGTTGCAAGCAAACTCCTGCACACTGTCTAACTTGTAATTCCACCAACTTGCATTTCGTTACTAGAATTTGCCTGATGGAGGTCTAATAAATAATGTATGAATAAATGTTCTTTTGGAAGTTAGACTAAAGGAGTTCACTTGCAACTTTCTCAAATGTCTTCCCATTAGTGATGTCTTTTGATTAATCCAAGTGCTAGATATTCTGTGCAATATCAGTTTATTTTCAACACTTTGTATTCACATCCATTAAGTTTTCACAGAAGTGAAATACTTGAAACAAGAATAATTAAAATCTGTGCAGCAGAGTCCAAGATGGCCTGATTTTTAATCAAAACTTTGTGGGCTCAGGAGGTAGAGTGGGCTGATCATTGATCAGAAGGTTGGTGGATCAATTCCCTGGGGTGCATGTCAAAGTATCCTTGACTAAGATATTGTCAGTCAGGCTCATGTCTTTCTATTAAAAAAAATGTTAGTATCTAAGAAACAGATTATTTTCTCAGACTACACACAGTGTAGATAATTGGTTTAGCTCCTTCAGTTTGCTTGCTCACTGTCAGTGTCATTGCTTGAGTAAAACAGAGCCATTGTCGAAGTCATTAGTGGCACTTGTGCTGTTTCTACAAGGTCTGCTCTGTAAGAAAAAAAAAAAAAAAAGAAACGTGCTCGTCTCTGCTGATTAATGACAAAAACTTGACAAATGGTTGCTACATAATCTTTTTATTCAACAGATCTTGGGAATGGGAATTTAAACTCCATATATGTTGGCAGTGAAACCATCATTTCCCACACTTGTTACCAGGCACACAATATATCCATCCTGGATCTGACGATTTCCTTTCACACAAACAAAAGACAAAAGTTAACATGTACAAACAGAGGCGTCTGATCTATAAACTGAGCATGGTGTATTTTCTAGTTGGAGAACCCTAAACTGATGTGCACAGCTGTAAACTAGTTCTCCTGGCTGGTGTTTAGAACAAGACGTGAGCCACGAAAATACATCTGCACACTTTCTGACACCTCAAAGTGAAACTGGAGAGATTTCAAAACAAA
The DNA here is from genome assembly GCA_900302685.1 of Spondyliosoma cantharus. Lineage (NCBI taxonomy): Eukaryota > Metazoa > Chordata > Actinopteri > Spariformes > Sparidae > Spondyliosoma > Spondyliosoma cantharus. Next base: position 26,310 of record OMLP01044143.1, read on the forward strand.
TGAACATGGCTTCTTTCTCACTACTCAGACACATCGTGCCATCTCTCTCATTCATCACACAGAAATAACACAAGACAGCAGATGAAATATGAAAACCAGAACGATTGAGTACAAATGCAGCACGGACAGCCCTTTTACAACTCATTCCAATTGAGAAAAGTCAAATATGATTTCTTGATTTGATTTTTTTTCTTGTAATATAGATGAAACAACCAGATTTTTGGAATGAGTTGCTTATTTATACAGTAAGCTAGTTTCAATCTCCTAAACGCAGGCAGTGACAGTCCAGCCTGTCACAACAGCTGTGCTTGAGCATAGGAGAAATGTGATCCAGCCTATCAAATACAATCTGGCATGACATCGTACGGACATAAATATTAAAAGAGGCACTATCATGGGCTTTCACTTGTTGCCTCACGTATGCTAATGTGCGCACACACACAAAAATCACACGGATAAGAATCTGAAGGCAAAGTGTCCGTGGGTTATTCCTTGTACTCCAGAAACTGCTGCAATCGTTTTCTGTGCTCTGCAGACATTTGAATGGCACTGAGGATTAGAAAATACATACATGGAAAAATTACTTTACTTGGCATATTGTTTTTTTCAGCATTTGAAGAAATTCCATTTTGAATGTACAGCCTTACTTTAAATGATCTCCAAACGTGGTTGTTATCCTGTAGATGGCAGTCTTGAGAGTGGCCCTGAGAGCAAAGCGCAGTGTTTTGTGAGTGGAGTCTCCCATGCTGCCCGTCGACCTCACGGGTTTACTGGAGGCATGAGGCAGCTTGAAGTGTCGATCTACTGCCTGAAGACAAGGAGGACACAACGCAAGAGCTGTCAGTGGGAACACAATGCAAAGCAAAAACATCATCATTTCGTTCCATATGCACAGATAGGCAGCTGCTGGCAATTACATTCTTGTCCTCAGGCTCCCTCCAACAATGCTGGAAGCACAAATTATATGAAGAGAAAATACACCTCCATACACAAGTCAAAATATAGGAGAAAAATATATGTAAAACAGAATCGACTAAAACAACAATGTGACATAATCATGTACAGTGGTGATAAAATGAATATGTTGTGAATGTCAAGGTTTAAATATTGGCAATAACTGAATCGTGACAGATGTGCTCCTTGTCAGCTTACTGATCAATACCATGAGAAGTTAATAAACACTACAATACCGGATTTTCTACATGGCTACTCACCACATACAGATAAAGGCCAAGTAGGTGGCGGAAACGGAAGCACAAGCTGCGCCAATATGAGCTGTTAGGGCAGCTGCAGTAGACCATTACAACTTACCTCTTGTAAGACCAGCATGCAACTGAGAATGCTGGGTAGTGTAGTCTGTACAACCCCAAACTGGTCTTCTGAGAAGGAGGCTTGAACAAGGTAAGACAGCCCTGAAGGGGGATATTAGAGGACATAGTCACATAGATATTAAATCAACAAGTGTCATGCATATCAAATAAACATCAACTCCACCCTCTCTTCGTACCTTCTAAAGCCCAGATGTGAGCCTGGCTGTCTGCAAACAGAGCTTGACTGGAGGCTTCTGGAAGCTGAAAGAGAAGATGTTAACTAGTACGAGTTCTCTGGTGAACAGACAGATGCACATTTGCAGTAGACTAATGATTTAGGTTGGAGGTTAGATGGACATGTTTTAGTGAGACTACGCCACAACATGCAAGATCAAAGGAAGCTACAACAACCTCATAGAGCGAAGCAGACTAACCAAACTAGTTTCTACAAGGAAATACTGTGGTGCCAGTACAATATTTGGCTGTAATAAACTTAACAGTGTCTCACACTTCTAATATGATCACATACAATGACATGATTACCCCAAAACTGATTAGAACATATAAAGTTTTAAGAGACCTGCAAGACACATTGTGTTACACGACTCCTTACCTAAAGCTTTTAAAGTGATTAGCAAGGCTCATTCTAACAACTAGATAGGTGGAAAAGAGCTACATTAGTAATGTCTGAATTAGTGATGCCTGCAGGGGAAGGTTGCTGGATTTGGTCAAACCCAAAGTGAAAATCTACTCTGTTAGATGAGAGCATGCAGTGAGCCCCACAGTGTTCAGAAGCCTGAAGAAGACAGCTTGCACATGCAGCACGTCCTTACCTTGTTAAACAAATACATTATCAGCACCCGCTTTGCCAAGAAATTTTTAACCTGAATGAGACAGTTAAGTGTCAATTTATTGTGCTTCCAAAACTTCACATGAAAAATGTTACACAGTTAAATAAATATTGGCTTTTTCACAATTAACCCTTGGCTAAGATCATCACAACAGAGCATCTGAGAGTGGAGGATGTGACCTTTATTTTTTAAAAGCAGATAAATTAACAAAATTTTACAGTCACAGCTGAATCATAATGCCGACATATGATATTTAAATCAAATTTGAAAATCAAAATTTAATCAAATTTTTTGGCATGTCAATTCATACTGTTTTAACCTGACATTTCTGCAGATTGGAAAACAGTATTGGTAGAGGTAGATTCCAATGATGGCTGTGTACGATTGATTCTGTTTTGTGTAAGCCAAACATTTCCAATCATGTCAGAGCACTCAAGTCAAAATTTATTAAAAAGATTGAAATAATTATTTCTTAAATTCAAATAATTACTTTATCTGATAAAATATTCTGCTTCAGTTCATATTTATTGATGTTAAACCATCACTGCTCTCCTGTTTGCCACACGTTAAAGGAGGCACACAATTGTGTAACACTACAATGGTATTACTTAAGTCATGATAAGAAAAAAAAAAAAAAAAGAATCATTTTGTCATCTGCATTTGCTTGGTTCAAGTCATTCTGATTTATCACTTTATTCAAATTAGATTTTCGGATATGTTTACATTTTTATGAGGGTCAAATTAAAAAACTGGAGGTTTGAATGTAAATAAATGACATTCGGTATAGCCCTACTAACATCTATAATGTTACAAGACAGAAGTACCTGTTCTTTTCTGTTTTGGAGGAACTGAGCCAGGAGACTTGGTTTGGATGGTTCCTGCTTGGGACTGGGAACTGAGGCAGGGGACGACTGAGGACTGCCATTGACCTGTGAATCTGAGACAGAGGCCAGATCACAAATTAGGAAGCTGGATTCACAGATACCTGTTCTTCACCTATTTGCTACTAATGGCATGATACGTGACCTATAAACATGTTTACATCATGCCAGGCCAGAAGTTCTAAAACATCTTTTAGCTGATTAGCCTAGTAGTTTAAGGTGAAAATACATACAGCATATAAAATGACTTAATTTATTTACATTAGTTTCAGAGGTCTAAAGATAATCAAAAACAATCAACACAAGAAGCCAGAAACCTCTTGACATCATTATAGGGGATGTCATGCTCCCCATTACCTCGTAAACACAGTATTTAACATTGTGTACTGAAAATAGTCTTGAGGCACCAGCGCTGGCTGCTAATCATGTTTGTCAGCTTAATTTTGCTAAAATTGGACCTTTAAGTATCAGTATGAATTGACCAGATGTCTTCCATCAGCCTCCTCTCACCTGTGGAGGTTGACCACAGTTTTGGGCCCCTCCTCAAGACGTGTGGGCTCTGCACTGTGCCGAACCACGGCGAGCATTGTTCCACAGGAGCAGTAAGACGCCGCAGGGCAGGAGAAGCAAAAGGGCTGTCCAAGTCAGGAGTGAATGGTGCTGTCAGAGGGCTCCGTGGGGTGCCAACAACAGAGCGTGCAAAGACCGAAGCTGGAGTTTTCATCAGTAAAGTGGGCCTCGGGCTCATCAGATCTTCTGTACCTGAGGTTACTATTAAGAAGAACAGAGTCGGTTAAAGAGGATAAAGAGGACTGTTCATAAAAAAATTCATTCATTCAAAGTTTCATTCTAACATACCTGATGTCTCAGATGAAGTCTTCCTTTCACTCCCAGTAGACAAGGATTTGGCCCTGCCATTGGTTGCAACAGTGTCATGATAGGCTACAAGTCTCTGGGTGAGATCAGTCAGCATAGACAGACACTCCTTACTGATAGCATTCCAGTTATGAGGATGGCCACCTGGGAAGGTAGAATGTACAGTTTGCCTTTGTTTGTAAGCTACATACATACACTCTTAATATCTAAACTGTGTCAAGATTTATTTTAAACATGAAGAGTCAACAACTGTTCAAGATAGCACATCCCGTCTGTTTAGACAACTTAACAGACCTGGCTGACTCAGACTGAAGACCTGACAGCGTCTTGATGGGGAGTGTTGAGACAGCAGAGCCAAGTCCTGCAGGGCTAGGAACTAAAAATTTGGGGAAAGACAACTTTCAACACCTACATTTGATGATCAGTAAGGACAGAAAGAGACAACTTGAACTTAAAAAGACCTATATTATGTGTTTTAGCTACCTTCAATATCATTGGCTGCTTCTCGGTAAGAACTTTAGCCAGACACTGGTGAGCATCCTCAGTAAAAGATGACTGCAAAGGAAAACTGTAGAGCTGCAGATACAAGGCAAGACATTAGACAACATATTACCTCAAAGTCAAGACCCTGAAAAATTACTTTTACTGTTCACTTGAGATGAATTCTGAGACATTCTCCATGAATAATAACAGTTACATCTGGCGCTCTTCTTGAACATCCAAAGCAATGACAACATTGCCCCCTAGTGTCTGTAAATTGTCAGAAACAAAAGAAGTATTTGCAACACAATACTCGACATCCACCAGAAACTGGAATCCGTTTTGATTATCAAAACTTGGCCGAGCCCATGAGTCAGGTACAACAATGCTGATCGAATAGAAAACCAGAATTTACAACCAGATAAGAAAAACAGAAGGGGAAAAATAACAAATGCAGATTCCCTTCCTATAGCACTATAAGAGCTTTAGTTTTGCAATATAAGTAATAGTATACATTTTGTCTTTTATTGATACATACCTCAGTCACAAAGATCCTAAAGAGCACCAGTGTGATGTGCCACGTGAAGAGGAGGAAGCTGGCACTGATCCACAGGTGGTAGAGCAGGGAGAGGTCCAGCAGTCCAGCTATGCTATCAAGAGGATGGACAGAGCTGCAGGTGGAGAACAAACACAAAAAACATTAATCGCATTATGCCAGGAAATACCACTCTGCGGCAGGACGAAAACAACAAAGCAAGTTTGTTTAATCACATATAAACACAGAATCTATACTGACCTGTTTAGGTAAAGGTTCAGTGTTTTACAAAACCAAGCTTTTGGAATGTATCCTGTGAAGAAAAAGAAAAAGAAATATTTTTGTATCTTCTAATAACTTTGCATAACAAGTCAAAGGGAAAATATACATATAGAGCTCAGATACAAAGATGGAATAAGTAAAAGCATGTCTATGGAGGTAGAGGAGCTCTGTGTTAGGTTTCATTTGTAAACAGAGTTCACTTACCCAAAAAGAAATACACAACAATGTAGTTTCTGACAGAGTAAAGTGCTTGAGTGGCGCTGCACTTCACCACCAAAGGTAGAGCTCCCTTAAAGCAAAGGTATTTGTATTGCTGGGGAAGAATAACAACAAACAAATTAACATCAGTGCTGATCATGAACTGCTATTTAAAGGATTGTGCCAGTTACTGTGTTTTTATAAAGTTTGGGTCAGACTGCATGTTGATTGGCCAAAGTGTAAACCAGATTTATGTATAAACAGAGACCGACAGTAAATTAATACAAAAAAAACACTCTTTAGACTTTACACTAAGCTATTCAGGAAATGTTTTAAAAATATTCAGCCTTTGCATCAACACATACCTGAACAGTGTGGAAAGAGACGTAGTTCATGTTATGGATCACACCGAGCAGACTGTAAGACAATCCAACAAAGGCTCCAGCCAGCAGAAGGATGAGGTGATACTCATTAAGACACATCTGAGACAAAATATCACTGTTGGAAACAAACAGAGCTAATTAGACAGATGTATGAAGCATGTACAGCTCAACAGTTGTATGCAGTAGCTACTGACCCATCACTCTGTGGGCAAGTGTAGCCGAGCGTTTCATATCTGCCCCCGATGGTGATGGCGCAACACCAAGCCACGACTATTCCCATGACACAGTGGACCACAGAGTTGACAAGCTGACGAGGGTGGAGTAGCTGACCCAACAGGGCGATTTTAGAGCATGCAATAGTTGGTATGACTGAAGAGAAACAGAACACACAGAGTTACGAAATGACTAATTAAAACGAAAATCAATGCCACTCAGGCAATTAATTATTTTAGTCAGATAAGATACTAGGAATATCAAAAGGTTTCCTAATTACACTTTTACAAATACAAAGAGTTCCTTCTATGCAGGTTCATATAATTAAACGAGCCACTAACTAGAAGACCCTGTCAATCACCAAGCATCCTTCAAGGCAAAGCCAGATGTTGACCAGTATCCTGCCACTCACCTGTATAATACTCCAGGTTCAGGAACCCAACCATGAGGATCACTCCACACAGCAGAATTAATGAGAAGACGGCACTTGCACTCGTTAAGAGGGACAGGCATTCTGCATGTAAAAACAGTCCAGAGTGAGCCTCACACAATTTCAGGTGACGATGAGTCAAGTCTCAAAAATTAATAATGACTGACCTGATATCGTCTGAATGGGGTGGAAGAGACTGAACCTGCCGAGGAGAACAAGAGCTGCTGTGATGGGTCCCAACAACAGGATGGCCCAGGCAGTACTGGCCGCAGCTCTCCAGCAAATCACCTGAACAGTCAGTCATGGTTATATACAAAAGTAAAACACACCGATGATCACAGAAGCTGTTTAGACTGTGACATTCAAAAGTGCTCAGATTTCACATTTGGGGATTTTCACCCTGCGTCCTAAGATTTCAATGTGTCTATGAAATTAAATCTTTAAGCCAGAATACTATATATTCTATATTCATCCAATGAGTGCTTTGAAAATGTAAGCTTCATCTCAAAATTAGTAAGGAATATTGGATATTCTAGTGTTTCACTTGATTGATTATTCTGTGACATATCTGAATTGAATTTTGTTTTGTGAAGATTTCCAATCCCCAAAAAGAATGCCACGCATTTCATTTGACTTTTGGTGTTTATCCACGTACATATCTGTACATGTGCATATGAACCAATACCCCTAATTGGTTTTGAGTAGTGTATGTATTTTCTGAAAATGTATGAACTAGGCGATCATTCTACTTATAAAGACAAAATGTTGCAGATTGAGTCATAATTAAAGTAGTTGTTTGCAGCCACGGGTCATCGTTTTCTCTGTTCCTCTGGAATGAATACGTGTACGTACAGCACATTTTGGAAAGACAACCAGATTTGGTTACTTAAACATCTTGAGACAACGTCTTTTTAAAAAAATGATTCCCTATTTAGCTGTTTGATGTTATTTATTTGATCATTCTCATGGGTAAATCATATTTTGAGTATGCAAGTCGATTATGATTTTTTTAATGACTTTCTGCCAACTTGAGTTAATTGAAAACTATCGCATAGTAACAAACTGGACCACTCTATACTAACATGACAGGAAACATTTCAATGATCTTTTGTCTAACTTTATATGGCTAGCAGTCATTTTGTAAACAGCTATTGAACTAGATAACCCCGTTTAGTTTATTTTTCCCTTGCTTCTGTATGGTAACTAATATATTCATACGTTACAATTTTTCTTTAGAATAATTGCACTTTCCTTTCTGGTTCTGTTAAATGTGTTTGTATTGTTGTGAAAACTGAAACAAACCTTAGCTCCGAGTTAGCTAACTAGCATAAACAGACAAGTTAGCACGCTAGCACTCGCGATACATTTTTTTCTTTATGAATGAAGAATTAAGTTTAGAGACTCACCTTGCGAACAAACCAGCAAGTTTGTTGTGTAGAAAACATGTTCTTGGGATGGATGGAGAGCCACACACCGATAATAATCTTTTCGGCTCTCCTGCTGTCAAACTATTTTTCCACTGAGTTTCCCATATCGCGCCACATGCATTCGAAGGACCTCTGAAGGACCCCGATTAAAAGTTGTCCGTGTTGCTGCCTGCTGCCAGAGGCACAGCCACACAATTTCGGTCTAGTAAGCCTTTTCCTCAATAAAATAAGTATTTATACGGATTGTCTGGCCAATACAAAGCTTGATTATAAATAATAAGTCCACAAACAATGATTTTTAAAACGTCTCTTAATTTGAACAGATATATAAAGTCAAGATACAGTTAAAATAAATAATGAAATTACTGCATTGTCACATTTTTTAATTACAAGAGGCACCAGAACAAGCCATAAATCAGCTTTTGATTGTTTAAATTTCACATATTTTTACTCATTTGTGTATTTACAGATATATTAAACATTGTTTTGATTAGTGTATATCTGTTTTACTCTTTACATGCAGTATTAGTCAAGTCCATTCTGAATTCCTTTGGTCTCATCATGCAGGTAAGCTTTCTTATCATGATGATAGCCATTTCCATAATTTGGAAAACTGTGTTTATCCAAAACTGTCTTCTTCTCATGATCCCGGGAGAATGGTTTTGTCTCAAAGGCATTGACAGGGAGCTTCTGGGACAAACTGATGGACATCTCAGTTTGAATGGCTTTATGGACGAATGGTTTTTGTCCAGGTTTCTGGGCAATAGCGGGCAGGGCGAGCTGCTCCCTCTGGGACTTCTTGTCCTCCCACAGCTTCAGCAGCCGGCGCTGATTGTTTGTCATGTCCTTGAGATTTTGCTGCAATGACTGCACTTGATCCTCTAGAAGTGTCTTGGAGGTCACAGTATTTGCCAACTCTGATGTCAAATCATCAATGGTCAGACTCAGTTTCCCAGCCTTTTCTACCAGGGAACTGCACTCGCGCTCCTTCTCATGAAAGTCATTGATGATGTCCTTTGTGGTCTTTCCGTTGAACTTGGGGCTGCACTCAAGTCCAATATCAGTACGAAGAGCCTTCACTTGTTTCCTCAGCTCCTTGTTGTCCATAGTCAAGCTTTTCAGTTTCTGCTTCAGAGCCTCAGTTGAACGCATCCTTGACTCGTACTGTCTGAGTTTCTCTCTGAGAACACTCTCTCTGTGCATGGCATCATCTCTTTCCTTCCTGCATTTCTCCAAAAGTTTCAATGTCTCAAATTTGGATACCTTTTCACCTTTCCCATTTGAGGTGGCCATCCTATAGCAAGGTCTCCAAATCACTTTATAATTAAGTAAGTATTAAAAAGGCATTTTCTTTTTAAACAATGTTATTACTCACAAGCTTTTCAAATAGTCCTTGAGCATTTTGTTGGTAAATCCACATCACAAGCACAAGCGCCTGCATGCATGCCTGAGACTGAGGCAGGTGACATTCCTCTAAGAGGGTTATCTGTTTGACAGGCAGCTCCTGTGTAACTCAAAGCTGGGGCTAGAATGACCATTAATTAGGGCGCCACCATCCCTTTGACACCGTTTCAAGTGACACAATTTTTTTTCCTATTTTGTTAATTAATCTTAAAACTTTGCCATTGTGTTAATCAATGGAAATGCTAAACAAAAACTTAACAGAGGTGCATCGTGTGTGAGGTGCTGACCACACACTGTGTGCCTGTAAGCTGCAGGCTGCACATACATAAGTAACATTTTCCACTGCAGGTGATCTGTGCATCCAAACAGTGACACAGTAGATTCTATCAGTTTGCTCGACCACACGACAGTTCAGATGGATGAGGTGGAAAAAGAGCAGCAGCAGCCAAATGGCCGCTTTTAAAGATAGTTGCTCTCTTTGAAATGTTGAAGTTATACCTATTAG
>OMLP01044143.1:36104-75439 GCA_900302685.1 Spondyliosoma cantharus
TTCGATCTCTCCCTTAAATATTTAAAATGTCCAACTGTTGAAATGTGCTGAGAGCCTTTTAATACCGTCAGCAGCTGGTGGAAGAGTCGTGTTGCTGACACGTGCGGGGGCTGGGGTGAATTAAGGTCGTCCAAACTAAAAAAATAAATAAATTAAGGTTTACTAAAAGAAACAAAAAGTTTTCACTGACATTTTAAACACTCATAGGATGCAAGTATATTGAAGAAGTTTTTATCAATGTAAAACATTCAATCCGGGTTGTCATTATTCTGAAACTATATGAGCAATGAACTGATCGGATAAGGTGTATGAATATTTGATCAAATATAATACGATCCTAATGTCAGTTGGTGTTCAGATAAGGTTTTTTCTATGATTTATATCTTAAAGGAAAAAATGTGGACAAAACAACTTTGATATTATTAAAAGGAATCGTTTTCATTTTGTAATAATAGGCTTATTCGCTTTCTCGCTGAGAGTTAGATGAGAAGGTCGGTACCACTTTAATATTTGTCGATTTAATGTAAAGCCATCGCTAACAGCTGGTTAGCTTAGCACGAAGACTGGATACAGGTGGAAACAGCTAGCCTGGCTCTGTTGAAAGGAAATACAATCTGCCCACCAGCACCTACAAAGAACACTTGTTAACACAGTGTAAATTATGTTTGATCACTACTGAACTCGACAGAATATCTGGCAACATCAACACATTAGAAGAAGTCGAGAAAAAGCGGGGGGCTCATAACACCTGTTTATACACTTCAGTATACTTTTTGTGCAGATTAAAGACAAACAAGATAACGTGTTAATTAGTGAGCGTGAGTTAAGAGGTGGATTTTGGAATGATACTTAAGACATCAAAGAGGCATCAATCCTCTGATTAAACTTGTAGCAAGAAAGCAGAAAATGTTGACTGTAAATTGATCATCGTCCCCCAATCCCACAAAGACCATGTTTTTTTTATCCTATGAAAAAACTCACTGACAACAGACATTTCATATTTTACATTTTATCAAATGCAATTTTTCACAATAAAACAGATTGATTAAAAAATAGTTACACAAGTTAGAAGTCCCTCGGACATTCAGAACGGGTCTTTGGCATTAGTTGAGGGCACTTATGGTTAAATCAGTTAGAGGAATGTACAATAAATCTATTTGTACATAATATGCCCAACCCTTGAATATCTTAGCAACACCTATAATCATTGTGCTGTTTATACAGAAAAACCTTTACACAAAATATCCTAGCCAGTTCCCATTAATGGAATATTTAAAAAAAAAAATGAATATACAAAATGTCTTTGATACCACCGACATAACTGCACAGATCTGTTTTCTAAATATTTCAACAGATGAACTATACAACAAAAAACTACCATGCTAAGAGAGAACTTATTTACTGTTTGACACCAAACCCCATTTATCTTTAAGGAAGTGTAGAACTCATCCCATTAGAAATAACATACTTGGTATCAGTGTTCATTTTCAGAGGTCACGCAGTCTAAACAAGCGGTACACACTGCAAGGTTTTAAAGGTCTCAAGCCAGAATGTCCAAGTGCAGGTGAAATCCAGATGACCCATGACTTCATCAACACAGCAACCCGATTCTCTCTAATAAGGCAACAGGAGAACCTGCAATTTAAAAAGAATAACACTTGCTTTGGGAAGGAGAAATCATGTAAAAGGAAGTCCGGTGTCAGATGTTCTGCTATTCTAGGTTAAAAAAATGACGCAAAAGCCTTAAATAGACCGACAATGCTACCGAAGTAGGTATCATTCTTGATACAAGTGAATGCCATGCTATGAGGAAGTACCAAGTGGAAGAATATGACTTACATGTATGAAGTTTTTTGTTTTTTTGTACAGAAGGATTATGATATGAAGAGCTTCTGTGTCACTATTGTTTACCTTCAGACAATGAAAGGCTTTCATGATGAATGTGTAGCCGCAGCATGTGTGGCCTTGATCACGTCTGCTGCAGCAGCATGTTCAACTGGTGTTAGTGTTTCGGGTTTGCTGAAGAAATAGACCTGAAAATGAAACAAATAAGAGAAAAAGTGTAAAACAAAGAAGCAATAACAGTACGAAAAGAAACTACTAATCAATCATGAGCTGAAGCCGGTGTGTCTGTGAGTAAGTGTGCAGCAAATGTTCGACATTACAGGAGAGAATACCGTACTCCTGCAACCCATTCATCTTGGTCAGCCTTCAGCCACGGGCTTACTTTGTAGACTAATTACATGAATGTGACCAGACATATGATACCTCTGTGGACCTGACCGTATTCACTGTAATAAGTGCACTAATGGCCCGTTCTCACACCAGTTAGCAAATGCGGTCACAGTTTCCGATGAATAGAGTCTACCGAGGGGGGCAGTTAACTTGACACTATCAGGTATAGTCATTTCCCAGAAACACACCAGGAGAGACACACGAAAATGTCTGCGTAGTGTACTGTAGTCTGTGATTGACAAAGGCAAGCTGGGTTAAGGCTCGGCCGTGTTACTGAGATCATTGAGGACAAATGGAAGTGAGTCAATCATTGTTGTTATCTACACCGAGATGGACAGGGCGCTTAAATTAACTGGATTAGTGCAGATGTAGTTTGCCAAAGCAGGACAATGAATGTTGTATCTTATTTCAGCAAACAGATTTATTTTCTTTTTTAATTAATCCTACAGACAAAATGCTATACATACCAGAATCATAACTGTAGTGAGGACACTTACCTTGCAACCAACAGCGAGCAGAGCGTTGAGCACAACAATGGCTGACATGGTTGCTATGATAATTTTGGGGTGGTCATCCCTGACTGCCGGCCAGAAAGTCATCACCAGAACTGAGCCAGAGAGGCAGAGAGCCACCATGATGGAGCACCACCTCAGCCATTCATATGGGAGAATCCATAGGACCTAATGTGGAAAAACAACAGCTCCGTATACAGTGTGCGTCTTGTTTTATGAGAACTATTATAAAAAACAATCAATGCCCTAAATGTATTCATGATAGATAGATAGATAGATAGATAGATAGATAGATAGATACTTTATTCATCTCCAAGAGAAATTCACACATATTTAACATAGAGGAGAAAATAAGTATTCATCAACTGTCAAGATGTGTAATGTGTAGCGGACACATTATATTATGATGAAAGGTGAAACAGTCATTTGTTTTATACGCAGCCATTCCAGACAATGTTCTAAAATCAATTTAAATGGTATATTGAAAAATGTAACAATGCCGTCCTGTGGTTTTCTGAGTGGAAATGATGCCTCCTGTTTATGCTGTCACACTTGGTTGATAATCATTTATCTACTTATTTCTTGCAAAGTATATGTTGACAATCCTCTCTAAATGGATCAGAGAAGCTGCTCATCTCAACTGTTTAATCCCAAAGTCTCTCACAGTAAATTCCATAAAGGTGAATGTTATCAAAATGTTAAACAAAAGCAAGGTCATATTCTATATTTTCTTGTTCAAATCCTTTAAAAAGACCATGTCCAAAAATTGATTTTATGAAGAAGTACAAACTGTGTACAGAATCGTATTCATATGTCCCATTGAGCTTCTGCATTAATAATTAATATACCTGCTGTAGCTTTTTTGAGTCAGTTCCACACACATCATTCTGCTCCCATAAACATTCATCACTGCAAGAAATATGTATTAATCCACAGCTGAAAATTGTTCTCAAGAAATCCAATGTTTACACACATTTGAATAATTTTGGCTAAAACCTACATTGCCAAACAGGTGCAGGAAATGCTGAGCCTTTAATAAAAAAAGGGGGTATTAATTTGTTATCCATTTTTTTAAATCTATGTTTTCATAAGGTACCAGTGGGCTTGGGGGTGAGGGCCACAGGAGAAGGATTTGGAAAATAATGAGAGATGGACAAAGATGCTTTGGCCTTTTCATGAGATTTACTAACTACAAGAAATATATATGTACACTGTATGTGCAACATTGATGTGGTAATTAATATATGCCCTGATATGACTGCTGGGTTATACACACCTATGTTATTCTGAAACTTAAAAACAAATGTCAGATCTTACCACTGCTGGAATGTAAATTGCGAGGGAATATCCATACACACAGATGATCTCCATAAAGGAGTAGGTCACTAAGTTCATAGCCTTGTTGTTTCTCCACAGCAGGAAACCCCAGAGGGCGAGGGGCACCAGCCAAGCATAGCTGAAGATCGCTGTTGCAGCTATGGTCACTGGAAAACACAGTAAATAAAAGAAATAAGAGCATTTGAGAAAAAACTGTTTCCTCTTATATTTAACCTGAATAAGTAAACCATAATAACACAACAGAATAACAGCACGTACCTTTTCCAAACTCTGGGGTATACTTATAGTTTGGTTTGCCTAACTTGACTAGAAAGGTGGATATGTTTCCACTGATGGCAATGGCAAACACAAGAGTTGTACAAATCCAGAATGGTCCTGAAAGCACAAATATCAAACATTAGAATTTAAGTTTGTAAATACGTTTGGTTTCTAAAAACAACATTCATTACAAATATTACAAAACTCAGCCTGAGTAGACAACAGGAGCACAGTTTTCTGACAACCTCTAATTAGGACTAATGGTAAATGTCTGAATGCTAACCATAGAGATCAGGATTTCTTCGAAGGTAGACATGAATGAAGTTCTTTCTGGGCCACGGCACCATTGATCCAATGATTCTTTCCCTCACCTGAAAGAAATGTTAAAAACTCTTAAGTCCATATTGTACGAGAAATTCTCACACTGTTTCAAGCAAAGATATCAAAATAAATTTTTAAATATATTACGTGATGGGTCTCAATGTCAAAAAACTGTTGGTAGTACTCAAAAGTCCAGAAAGGGGCACTTTTCTTTTGCCCAGAGAGAAGCTTCAAGTGGGGGAAAAAAGACAAAAATGGAGAAACACGAAATTAATCAAATTATTTTTTGAATGCAACAAGATTTAATGTGTCATGTGTTTTTGTTGTTCAGACCTCTGTCTTGTCATCACTGGCAAGTCTGTCCTCGTCGTCACCATCAGGAGTGAACCCAGCAGCTATTCTTTGCTTTTCTGGTTTGGTATCCTCATCATCAATGGTAATGGTGGTAGCATCTCTGTCTGCTTCCAACAAACTGGCAGCTTCTTCAAATTCTATTTCCGTGGAATGGATTAATGTGAAGACGTTAGTGAAGTATGAATGGCTGCTACCAGTGCATCACTGTACAGCACAGGGAGACTTCTGAGAACTGTACGGTCATCAATGAAGCAACTTCACTTTCATAATCACACTTAAAACTGTGGCAAACACCCACCTTGAAATTGAAATGGATCATTTGCCGACGCCATTGCCCTGAATTCACTTAGTGACGTTTGTCAGATTCGTCTCTAAGGAACTTATCGGCAAGTTGATGTTGCACTAAGGCACCAACTTAATCTTATAAAGCTGTGAAGGAAAGAAACATAACTTTTTAGCATCAGAGCCTCAATATTCCTTAAAATGTGACGTGTTAAAACGTTGTAAACTACGCCCAATACAGCAAAAAGAGGAAACACGTTACAAGTTAGCGTAAGTTAAGCTAGCCAAGCCTTTACTTGACAGCTCTTCAACAAGTAATTAACAAACATTGAATGTCTCACGTAACGCAAATACGGGCAAAAATAGCAAGAGTCTCGATTGCCTTTAAAAAAAAACAAATCCATAGTCTTTTTCAAACAATGAATGCTCACCAAATTATCTTACAAAACGGATAAAAATCATTTCACTTCTCTGTGCTAGCTCTGTGCTGCGTGGAACAGGAAAAACCTGCCTTGTAAACAACACGTCTTCCTGTTACAAAGAAGTTTCAAAGTAAAGGTTGAACTTTTTAAGACTTAACATATATTTAATCGTAATATAGAGAATCATACGTCGTGTTTTTAGAAGTTTATCTAAATTGTATTTCTACTATTATTGCTTGCTTATTTTGTTTGTTGGGATCTCTAACCCTGTTCCTGTTTCTCCTCGGCATTTTATTTTGACGTTAATTAGCGAGCGAAGACCTCTCAACGACAACATGCACTGTAGGGCTACAACAAGGAACTCCAAATACTGGCAAAAAAAGCGATGAAAAAGTGGTAAATAACATGGCAGGATAAGATGAGAAACGATAATAGGTAATAAAAGAGTCCTGCTTAAGACTTGGCGATCATTTTAGCCTTGGTTTATAACTCAGATGAGGGCCATAGATAAGCTAGCTAGCAAGCTATCTTGAGTTTTTGTAATGCTTCAGGTGTTTAGCCGGCTAGCTTACCAAACGTAAGCGATTAAGAGTTTTCAGATAAAGGAAACGTGTGACAGTAGTATGGATAATAGCATCATTTATGTCCGAGAAAGAGGCAACCTTCGTCGTGTCAGTGACATAGTCCTGGCACAGCCAAAGATAGTGTCATCCTGCAGGAGGACAAATCCCTTTGTGCTGAGGAAAGAGCACTTTATATTCACCTACAATGCAGAAGGAAGTCTGAGATACACCACAAAATCTCTCTTTGACATCACTCTGTTATTTGTGGCTGACAACATTCACCATGTGGACTCTCTGGTGGGCTTCCCCGAGCAAATAGGAGACAGACTTTTTACAGCAGCAGAGGAGAACCGTGTATTTCTAAACACAAATATTTCTCCAAAAGCCCTGCAGTTGTTCAGCGACGCATATGGAGAGATGGTGCTTGGATCCCTCTGTCTGAGAAATAGGTGAGTAATAGTGGCAACATACTGTATGTCCAGCCTCCCAGTTGTCTTTGCGAGAAACGGCAACATTTCTCAGACCCTTTCGTTTCTGCAGGTTTCCACTCTTGCATGAGAGGATGGATGAAATAAAAACATTTCACAGTCTGAAGTCTCTGGATCTGTTTGGCTGCAGACTGGGCGATGAGCACGAGATATTCCTGCACCTAACATCCAGCTCACTGGCAAGGTTATACCAGATTTTATCAGTACGAACGACAAAATGTAGAGAAATTAAGAGACGACCTTAGTAACACTTTTGCCTTGTTTCTTTAGCAGCCTGATTCAGCTTTCCATCGGTGGTAACTGTCTGTCAGATGTCGGTCTACAAAGATTGACTGCACCTATCCGGATGATGAGGAAGGGACTGGACTGCCTTCAGTTTCTCGACGTTTCCTGTTAGTAACCAAAATACGATCTGTTTTCATCTTGTAGTAGCGGCGCAAAAAACACCACCTTCAAATTAAGAAGATGTTTAAGTTGACATCCATCATCAAGATGTTATTAATTGTTCTATCTCTTACCTAGATAACCCTATCTCAGAGAGGGCTCTTAGGTACCTCACATGCTTCCCCAAACTTGAAAAACTTGATGCATCTGGAACCGATTTGAAGGTACGACAGTAATTTTTGAGTGTAACACTCAGCTGTAGTTTATTGTAATGCCGCCATCTAAATGTAATTTATACCTCCAGCTTGGCACACGATTGAAGACAACCATGCGGGACCTGTTGGGGCTCATTTATTCTGAGAAAGCACTGGACACGTTTGATCACTCGGGATGTAAAACAGACGGTTGGGCAGAGCAGGTAAATATTTAAGAGTCAGAGTGATGGAAGTAAACATATGTTTCTTTCGTGCACAATTCTTAAATCATAGGCCAAATGCTGCAGATGCGGTGCTGTTTAATGTCACATAAACAAATGCTTTTCTCATTTCAGGTTGTAAACCAGTGGGAAACAAATGGCTCACAAGTGCCAAAACAGAAGAAAATGGATGAATCCAGAACATCAGCACTTCGCTTTTGTAAGTACATTTTGCAGCATTTTGCACTGTATTAGTCCTTATAATGTTACACATCGAAGATAGTTTTGAAAGTTTTTTTGTCTCTAGTTGGAAGACAGAAGTTTGTCAGAGAAGTCCTGAATGCGGCACCCTTGGTATGTGAGAGCGAGGAAGAGGCCAAGAAAGAGAGACTGCATTTCTACAGACCTGCAGCAAATGGATACATACCGGAGAAACAGACTCCTGCCACAACAAACCATGAAGCGAAGCCCTCCTGGCACAATATCAAGAAAAGACAGCGTCAGTCAGAAAGGTCTGACAGTTCAAGCCAAAGCCCTGCTACAAAACGTGTGTTCTCATCGGCCCTTTCTGCTGAGGACATGGACTTATTGAACAGCTACTGAAGTATGAGTAGCATTCCAAGGAGCGGAGAATAGAATGAACAATGAACAAGAATGTTTTACAAGATGACTCACACTGGTGACCTGTTAACACTTTTGCTTGGATATAGGTTGGGTTGTTTATATATATATATTTTATAAATAAAGATGAGTATTTTGCAGTGTTTTGTCAACTTCCTTGCTTGTCAGTTTTCTGTTTGGAGACTCAAATGAGATGCTTTTCAGACAAGAGCCCATCAGAACCAAATATAGCGGGTTTGCAAGTTGATTGCCCAGTTGGTAATCGAGTATTGATGCAAAGTGGACAACTGTCCTGAGGCCCCAAACGCTACAAGCTCACAGAATCAAAACATCTTTTGGGAATAAGCAGCACTGATGTTCAGTGTGTCATCAGTCAAGGTGGTTGCCCTGTTAATTAACCTTGCGGCCTGGTTTTGAAAGGTACCTGTGCAAGGTTTGTGTTCAAATGTTGCGTGTTTCTGAATTACTGTGTTAAAAAGTTCTGCAAATATTCGTATTGCACTCAAATAACATTGCACAGTTTAAAAAAGCATCAAAATTGATCCAGAAGAAATATATTTTGTAATTCCACACATTTCTCTTCCTTGTCAAAACCTGGTGCCAACATTACCAACGCTGCAATTTGACGTGGACAGGTCATACATACACCAATGCGGGCGAGGACAATCACTCGCCACTGCAGGTTTGCAAATGTGCGACCGTAGCCTTAAGCAGAGATGTGGAGTTGTCTGTGGAGGTCTGGTAGGCTCGCCCCTTTCTCACTCCATACCTCAAGATTGTTCTTTTTCAAACTTACTGACTTCAGCGTCAACCAATTTCTCCCAAGAGACTTCACTTGAGGCCTTTCATTACTTTACGCAGCCTCCTCTAGATCCACAAAAGACTTTAAACAACTTTTTAGACTTATAACTTTTACTCTCCAAGACTTGTAAACACACTTTGATGTGTAGAATCAGTTCAGTTCCCCTTTAAAATCAAACAGCATAGCATGCCTGGAGGTTAGGTGGTATTCCAAGTCCAACACAGAAACACTTAATATAGGACAAAAAGGGGGTAAATACAGTAGGTCATGTTTTTGCCTTTGGGCCCCTGCAGGTTAATTGAGCTGACAAAGAGCTACTTCTGGGGATATTTACACCAAAATAATAAGAAGCCATGATAACAGCAGGTTAGGAAAAGTGAAAAAGGAGCACATTGTAGCAAAATAATATACTATAAAAGGTAGCTGAGGATCGCTTTAGATCAGACCTTTCAACTCCAATTACACTGGAAAATAAATTGTGTTATGGTGCATCACTGCACCCGCAAGCCCTCAGTCTACTTCTTCATTACAGAGATTAGAGTGATAAAGCAGTTGATCTGTCATCAAACAATAAACTAGTGCCCTTCTCTGCAGGCTTACATAAACAATTTTATGCTGAGAGCAGGCAAAAAGGACAATAGATGACTCAGACTTTTAAAGTGGCGTAACCTGAACAAGGAACATTAAACATACCTGCACATAATAATACTCAATACTCTATGATTGAAGGTTTTTTAAATTTTTTAATTTGTTTTCTTGAAAATGATTGCACTGATCACTTTTATCCTTACTTATTTCTATGCTAACTGTGTGTTGAATATCAATGTTAACTGATAGACCTCAAGGTATCTACAGTAAATAATGACACACCCACATTAAGCACTTTACTCCATTGTGTTTACTTCTGATTCACCTTTAAAGAGAACAGACAACAGTAAAGCAGGAAAGGCCTACTGTACGTACCATCACTATTAAGTAAGATTAAGAGCATAGAGTTTTATTGTAAAATTCAATATGTGGAAATCACTGCAGTAGAAACATGAAAACAAACAGGGAGCAATATTAGCATAGTCAATTTACCAAAAGTTGAGGGGGGTTTGGGGTAAAACCAGCATCACTTCAAGTCACAAATAGTTCATTTCAACAAAATAAGCACACCAACAGACACCTAAATGCACACTTCAAAAAAAGAAAAAAGAAAAATTCCCAAACCTATTATTTTTACCTGTACTCATATCACTATACTATAATGCCTCAATGTACTAATATACAGAAAATAAACCTTTTCATCACTTCAGTTTTAAAAGCTTCAAAAAAAAGGGAGACGAGACGTATCAGAAATACAAAACGTTCTGCAAGTAGTTACTCCTGTTTAGACCACAAGAAGCACAGGGTCTCGTGCCAGAGGATAAAAATCAACTAAAGATTATTCATAAAGGAGGACATCCCTTCTCTGCTACAGCTTTGGCTTCTAGACGTCGGACTGGCCCAGGTTCACTTTGGAGGGGAGCGGCCCGGCCTCTTCCTCTGGCCCTTTGGAGGTGATGATCAGCAGGGAGGATGCTGGATATGGGGTCAGTTTCTGTTCCTGTATGTACTCCTTGTCGCCGTAGATGCTCAATTTCTGGAGAAAAAAAGAAAACTAATGATGTAAATATGAAAACTAATCCAACAGCCAGTCATGTTAGCAGAAAGTCTGGAAACAGATGCTATACATTGAGCTTAAACAAAGCAACAGGAATCTCTTTAAAAAAAAAAAAAAAATTAAAAAAAGAAAGTAAGACAGGACATCACATACCTCGGCAGGGACGTACTGGTCTACAGCAGTTGCCACAGTGGCACAACAGATCCAGATCAGGACCAGCACAGACAGGATCAGAGTTGTGGTTAGGATCCACCCTGGTAACCAAGGGTTCCTGTAGACGACAGCACAAACAGTAAGCCCTCTGTGGCTCCACTAGAAGTAGATCCTTGGTGCTGTTAATGTCATGCATTACTACGCAATTTGAAACAGTTTAATTTCCTTGACAGTGTAGATAAATTTGTGCTAACCAACCTTGAAAGACAGCTGAAGAGGTTGTATTCATCATCGTAGCTGCGGTCCCCCGTCATGTCTCTGTCCCTCTCCTGGATTAAAGTGCGGTGGTATTCTTTGTAAACTGGCAGCCCGGGGACTTGGAGAGAAAACAAAAATGACTTGACATGCACACACATCTAATCTGTTTATGTCCCTAGTTGAATAGCAACAATTATGTATCGTGTTTGAAATATAGCCTTGATATAAGCATTTTTTAAAGAACAAGGCTGGCATTATTCTAATTGTTTCTTGTCAACAAACTCCATGAAAATGACAAAAAACAGATCTGTCAGTTTGTCTCTTCATACTTTTCACTGATTTCCGAAAAGAGTTAGTGAATCTCACATTCAGACTCACTTCATGCCATGATTGGTCAGACATTCAGTAAGTTGGTGAGAAAGTAGTCGGGGTTTTAACTTCTCTCTCTCTGGGTCTCAGTTTTCATTCTATACACTACTATGTCTATCACTTTTCATGTGAACAATGGAGTGTAACACTATCAATGTCTTCAAGGAGTGACATGTATGTACACAACTATCCCAATATTTAAACAAAACAGCATCTCTTTGACATTTGGCTTTCAGCATAGCTTGAGCCTTCGAGGCCATCAGCTCCCTCTGTAGATGTAAACCAGAAAACTGGTCAAAAATGTATACTCCGAATTAAAGGATCAGTCATTTACTGAAACAGATGGGCTGTGTAGTTTTTAGCTAACCTTCCTCACATGAGGGTAAATTAAGCATTTGGTGTGGATTATTTTTAGCTGTGGATAAATACCTATTAGGTGCACTAGTGAGTATTTATGGCAGCAGGATGGTGTACGTGGCATTGACTGAAATAACCCACAGTGCCCACGAAGAAACATGTCACGTCACTCACTTTAAGTGGAGGTTAATAAAACTGAGTAGAGGGCTTACAGCTCTTCTGTGGCTCCTCGTTATCTTCTTTTTCCACTTGGAACTGGGAGAAAAACTTGACTTGTGGTTCAGTCTGTGAAGCAGAAGACAAAACTGTATATTTAAGAGTGTTCACTGAATCCTTACATCTGCTCACAGTAACCGGATGAAATGCATTTTTTTTTTCTATTGAATATCAGAACGAATCATCTACTTTTTCCTCAACCTGGAAAATGACAACTTTGCCATCATCGGCCTGGAGGTAGAACGTCCACGTGGAGGTGATGAAGCTGTGGGCCTGATTCATCACGTCCTCCCAAAGCCCTCTGACCAGGGTTAGAGGGTAAAGCATGTGAATCCTGGGCATCATGGCCTCCAACTGAAAGAAAAAGAAGCAAAACATGAATACACCGTTCTCCATCTTCGAGAGAAGTGTATATCCATACAGACCGATGAGTGATTTTTAAAATGTATTTGTTTACATACTTGTACCTGCTCATGCCTTTTCTCGGCAAATGGAAGCTGGTTCTGACAGCCCAGGTTGCAGGCATATTGCTCATCAGTCTGGGTGTAGGCTTCACGACAGGCTGCAGGACGAATAGGTGTTTGATGCAAGTTTAATTTATTATGGAATATGGCTGCGCAAAACATGGGGCAGATTGTGTGCATGAACAATGGTTTACAGCTTTAATGGGTTGCGATTACACAGATAACGAGCGCTATCACAGAGGCCAGGACACCATGAGGAGGAGAATTACATTAGACCAAAAAACGCTCAGGGTGTAACTTACTCGATTCGCACTCGGATTTGGTCTGGTTCAGGTCTTCGCTGTCTCGAACGAACTGACAAATGGAGAACAGGCGGCAGCCTCTCTGGCAGGCGTACAGTTCCTCCTCCTGCAACACAACCCGAAGGACCAGTTGAATGTCTCGACAAACAGCATCCGTAAACAATGACGCACATTCCACTTTTAACAAATAACAGGCTCTCCGTGGCAAACAAACACGTAATTAAACAGAAGGTGAGGTGAAGTGTAACGTTACCGGTCTCCTGTTGCTTCGCTAAGTCACCAAACGTTAGGCTAGCTAGCTTGTGCTACCAGACGTTACTTTCCCCATCGAGAGGTGTACTCACCCGCGGATATGTGTGCAAACTGTACGTCATTTCACAGGATTTATGGCAGGATGCTGTGTTTCCCAGGACGCTGTCGAACACATCTGAAGACGCAGACGTGCACACAAACAGTGCGAGCAGTCCAAAAGCGCAGACAGAGGAGGTAAAAGTCCCCATTTTGCCTGCGAAAACCTAAACAAACAAACAACACACTCTTCTTCTTCTTCTTCCTCCTAAATCGGGGTTGTTGTCTCGCGGGAACTCTGCACCACGCGAGACTGTTATTTAGATGTTTTGCTATGTTTACGTGATGCTCGTAAATTCCTCCATTCTCCAGGCTTTGTTAACGGAAATCCATGTTCAAATGATGTACCGGTAAGTATTCAAACGATAAACAGTGTGACAACAGCTTGTTGTTAATCTTAATTAACTAAATCGTTCTGTTATCCTGGCTTTGAACTTGCTATTCTGTCTGTCTATCTTGGGTTTAACATTTATCATACAACTTTGTTTGTGTTACATGGTATTTAAAGTTATTTTATTTTATTTTTAATGTCTGCTTGTTTATTATTGGTTGCCTTTTTCCTGGTTTTGCTTATAGTTTGACACTTATCTTGTCTGTTTGTTATTGTATTATATAATCAAATCAAACTGCACAGACTCTGCAGAATATTATTTCACCAAGTTGTGTGGACAATATTTTTGCATATTCATAACAAGAGGTAAGCAACATTAAACACACACTGGTAGTTGCACATCAATTCAAACAACTGCATTTGATTGTGAATTACATCAATTGTACTTGACAGAAAATTGACTAAATTTCCTGCAACACACAGGTGAAACTTTCCAGACCAGCTGTTTCCTAAATAGAGATGTAGAATAGGATTTCACTCAATCAGACATGTAATTTGGCACTTGAGTAAACAGGAGTTGTTTAACTAATGGCAGTAACATAAGCGAACACGGGATTGGTGATAATGACATTATGAAAGAGTGTCACTGGGTAAAATGGAGATAAAATTACATAAATAATATAAATAATATATTTCACTGTGAGAAAAATAACAATGGAATTATATCACAATAATGGAGGGTGTCATGATTGTTAGTATTTAGTTATTTTTCTAATTGATTCATAACATTGATTAGTTCTTAATAACTTTGTAGGCTATTGTGTGAAGTGAAATTATGGAAATGTTCTCATTTCCCAGATTGTTCGGTCAGATCCATGATACTCTGTTATTTCCGACAGTACCTAAAGGCAACATTAGTAGCTACCATTTACCTTTAGCCATTCAGTTTTAGCTAGCTTTCGCAAACATGTTTGTCACATTTGTGGCTATAAAGGCAGCTATTAATTAGTTGAGTACGAACGAATAACTTAAACCAACCCAGCAATGTGTTCAACTTATTGAATTTTAAGCAGATATTACATTAGAGGTGGCTAGTTATCTAAGGTAGCTAACCGCTAATAACAGCACTGGTTGTCTGTGGAGGAACCGTCTCCAGAACTTAGTTTGTTGTTTACTCACTAACATTACATTAAAAACAAAACAGAAAAAATAACCAAAACACTAGGTAGCTTGTTAATTTATATTTGACGATGGACAAGTTTGTAGTACGGCTTCCTAAGGGGGAAACACCTGCAAAATCGAAAAGCAACGAAAAGGTTTACAAACAAGCTACAATTGAATCTTTACGGGTGAGCCATCAATCCTGCTTCTAAATCATTATCTAGCAAACCCTAATGTTGCTGTTTGACATATTTAATTATTCATCAATTTCCCTTGTGTTTCTTACAGAGGGTGGTTGTGATTGAGGATATCATGCGCTACAAGTCCATGTTGGAGCTACCAGAACAGAGCAAAGACAACCTGCTGAGTGCCCTGACAGACCTGAGCAAGAAGATCCCATCCAGGGAGGTGCTCAAATCCACTAAAATAGGTAGAGTGAGGAAAACTCCATGTTAAGATGTTATTTTACAGTTTGTCACTGGTATGCTGATGTATTGTTGTGGCAACTGACATAGTGCCATTTTGATCATGAAAGCAGAGCCAGACTGAGATATGTATGTACTGATAGGAAAACTTGCTTTATTAAGACTATAATGAAAAAAAGATGATTGGCATAATTCACAATTATTACATTAATTTATTAGTGATGTTTACTGTTTAAGTGCACTCATATCATCAACCATACACTTTTATGTTAAACTTTCAAATATCCTGCCTCTGTTGACCACATTTGAGGGATCATTGCAAAAAAAACCTGTGTATCTTCGCCAATATATCAATATTCAAATTCTTTGCTCCCTAATATCGGTGTTGGCATTGGCACCAAAGTCCAGTTTCGTCTCAAATTTATAGCATAACCATTTATTGTTATTATCCCTCTACTAACGATGTAGCAGAGACTTTACAATATCAAGTCAATTTAAACGAATAAAGAATGGACAGCTCATAAGTTGAACAAAATGCAGGGATACAAGTCCTGAATTGGCTGTCATTGCATTGTTACAGCAGCATTATAACTCAAAGGGGGAATCGGCTATTAAAATTGTGTTTACCTCATACATACCAGCCCCATAATCAGTTCACCTAATTAGTTCAACACAGTATGAAATCCTCTCCCCTCTAAGGTCACACTGTCAACAAAATGCGAAAGCATCTGGACCCTGAGGTGAGTTCAATGGCAGCAAAGGTTTACACCGACTGGAGGACATTCATCGAGGAGAATTCCAATAAGCCGTCTATTGAAGTGCGCTCCGACAAACAATCTGAAGGACTCCGTAGCAACGCTAGAAGACTAATGTCTGAATCCCTGGAGGTCAAGGTGAGAAAAAGCATCTCAGCCAAGCCCATTGTGATAGCAAAAGTCTTTGTGTTCAACTCATTCTGTTTACCCTGCCTCTAGCTTACAATTAATTTTACGCTTACATTACATTGATTATGATATTGCAGGTATATGCAGTAAATAAGTGGAGATGCGACAGTCACAGTATGTGGTCAATTATATTGATTTTTGTTTTTGTATCAGGGATCAGTCACATCAACCTTACATGAATTGTAACTTCTTGTAGTTTAATGGTTCCTTCCTGATCAGAAAACATGCCATGTGTTGTGGATGTTTAAGACCTTTACAAAATCGATAAGTTCCACTTAAAATTCAGCATACATGATCCGTGCAGCACGTGGCACTTTTTCTAATGTTCAGTTGAGCCGATATACATTCAGTCCATCCATTATCTGTAACCACTTCTCAGCCCAGTTGACATTAGGCCAGAGGCCGGGCACGCCCTCGACAGGTAGTCAGCTTGTGACAGGGTTAACTCACAGAGATAGACGACCACTGCACCACCCGCCGCTCATTTCTGAGAAGAATTGTCTTTTCCTCATCTTGTTACTCAAGTCAGAGCAATTCAGTATGTAGGCTAAAGCTCCATTGATATCTTTTTATTTGTCTGTTTGCTTATGTATGTTCCTTTTTCTTCTTCTCTGATTTACAGGAGGATTCTAGTCTCATAGACAACATTGAGAGAGAGGTGTTTCACCAGAGCTCCCGGTTAGTCAGCAGCTCATACAGACGGACAGTCAGAGCACTGGTGTTTGCCTTCAAACACAACCCTGAGATCAGAACTCAAGTGAAGGACAACGCGGTATCAGTCGACCAGCTGGTTTCTAAATACAAGAAGTAACTGATAATCAAGCAAACCTTTTGACTGCATATTGAAGACGTATGGATGTTTTACTTGAAAACTTTTTGATGCATACACATTTTATTTTTTAAAAATTCTTTTTAAAATTCTTTTCTTGGTTTTCTGCAAAGGGGATATAAAATACTTTTACACTTTGTGGCACATCAGCAACCTTACACTGTTTTCTGCATGTAAATCACTGTCAAGAATATGTAATTTATTGTTGTGATGATGATAATGCCATTCCTTTTTTTATTCTGCTGGTCAACATTTTTATACAAAATATGATTGAAAATAATGACAAGTTCAGTGTTGGAGTCCTTTCTTTGTCAGAGGAGGCCATACACGTGTACTAAAGCAGCACGAGCCAAACAATAGCTATCACCATGAGAATAACAGCCAGAACACAGATGCTTATGAAGACAATATCGCTCAGGTCGTGAGGCTCGGCTTCTGGCTCCCCTGCATGGCCATCACTGTGATTCTCAGTTTGCTGGGCCTGCTCCTCCAGACGACGTTCCTCTGCTGAAATGATGGACACTGATGCTATCTTCCGCAGGGCATCGCACTGCACTTTGTATTCCTGCACATTCTGCTGCTTCCCATCAGAGAAATCGATGTAGAGCTTGTTTACCAGCACGGTGATGTTCCGATGTTTCTGTAAGGGATCAGGAGTTACAGATATCAGCGTTTTTAACAGCTTAAGTATCGTAAATCATTGCCTATTATGGTGCTCCACTAAGTGATCTCAGATTGTGGCTAATCACCTGGCCAGCTGTACCACAGTTAACAAACTGAGCAAGAATTTTGTATGAAGTGGCGGTCAACTGGGCTGTACAGGTTGGGTTTCCCAGGTAGATGCTCTCACGGTCCAGCTGAGGTAAGGACTGCTGGGGTATCAGAATGGTGAATTCTGATCTTGTGCAGCTTATGTTTACAGGAACCACTTTGAGGGGAGGAAAAGGACAGGTCACACTTGTTTTTGAAGAGCAGCATATGTAAGAGAGCTGTTTGTAGAGGTAGATATTTAGCATTTTAGAAGCACTTAAAGTCCTGAAGACTAGAGAAGTAGAGAGATCACGATTTAAATGGACCACCCTGATAGATTCAAGCTGAATTTCCAAATTAAAGGGTAACTCCACCAATTTTAGGGAGTATAATTAAATATGCAAAAATAAGTAGAATAAAGCCTTTTGTTGGTCCAGAGAAAGCTGCATATACTCCATTACTGGGTAATGTAGTGGTGTGGAGTAGTCCACTTGTTTAGCATTAAACCCCTAGAACACTGTTGGACTCTAGGTTTAAAAAAAAAAATTAAACTCAAAGATATCGCCTTTTTATTCCACACATCCTTCATCCTTTTCAAAACCTGGCACCCACATTAGTCACAATCCAACCTGAAATGGAACTTTCCCCAGAGAGTAGGCACCCAAGGAGGAACTCTGTGTTTACCTGGCAGGATGCAGGATATAAATTAAGCTCGAGGGACATTGGGTTACCCCCCAAAAGTCTGTGCTCCGGGGGTAGTACTTTCTAAATGTACAGGAACTTTGTGGTTGGGACTAGCAGCTGAACACTTGTGATTGGTTGAGTACTTGCAGCATTTTATTTCAGAGGAAAACACACATTCAGATGGACTGAAAGTTTGGGATAATTTGGATGGAAACTCATCTTAAGTAGAATTAATACCCTATAGGTTATAAATGTGAATGATGATGATGTCTTCATAAAAGAACAACAACATTTACCTCCAAGATAAGAAGCAGTGAACCCCCTGTGGGCTCTATTTCTGTCTGTGCTGAGCACCACCAGCAGCTTGTTGCCTTTGGAAACGATGGAGGAAGGCTGCTCCCTGCCACACCAGCGTCCCAGCAGGGTGTCCTTCTGACTGTCCCCGTCGTAAACTGCAACAGAGTCATAGTCGCACTCGTCTGACAGACTGTTGCGGTCCTCCAAGTCCATGACAGGGAAGAAAAGTTTGATGCGGTACCCAGCTGCTAGTGTGATGCTCCAGTGGCAGTTGATGTTGTTTGGGTAGATATTTGGGAAATGGGGGCTGCTGAAGTTGCCAATTACAGCTGACAGGACCTGCTGGCATTCACCTGTTTGAGTACATTGGGTTATATAAGTTAGTCTTTTTTTATATATATACATTTGTTTGCTTTAAGTAGACAGGTGGATGACAATAAAGGCTCTTATATTGTATCAATCTTAGACAATTAGCTTAGCCGAGCATAGAGACTGGAAATAACGGGAGTTAGCTAGCCTGGTCACTGTGCCAGGCAAGATTTAGATAAAAATAATTAGAAAAGGGGTTTTGTTACCTTTGGACAGAGCCAGACTAGCTGTTTCGAGTGTTTGTGTTAAGATAAGGTAACTAGCTGCTAGCTGTAGCTTCGTATGCACAGATTGCAGTGTTTTGTCAATCTTCTCATCTGACTCCTTTTGCACGAATGCACATATTTTCCCAATACTTTAAAAGCATGATATTTTTAATTTTGTGATTCTGAATTCAAGATGGAGATTTCACTTGTGCGTCAATATTAAATAAAATGTGAAAAGATAACTTTTACAAATATTGAAAACGTGAAAATTAGTGACTTATATTGGCAGCAAACTATCTATGTTAACGTCCTTCTGTAGCATTTTTTTCGAGGATTTTTCAGACTGGCTGTGCTCAGCTGTCTGAAAGTTATTCAGCTGCTTTTCAATTGGATTCAAGTCCAGGCTGGACCACTCAAGGACTTTCACTTTGCAGACTTTTCTGGTGGGGATGGTGTTAGACGGATGACAAATTCTGCTTTAGCCTGAAATAGTTCTTTGTGTTGAATCGAGGTGTTCTCTTTTCATTTCATCAGTAGACAGGATCTTTTGTACCATGTTCAGGGTCATTCATGTTCCTTGTTTCACACTTTCAGCATGATATAACGTGACACCTTTTTGATTTTATAGCGCTAAGCAGATCTGTAGGTCTTCATTACTTCATCCCAGACTGTTTGAAAGTTTAATATTAAGTCCATTGTTTTCACTGAGGACAGGTCCTTGAATTGCATGGTAGCTTTTCTGTTCTAAGCCAAATATTCTGTGAATAAAGATTGTTTTATGTCACCCCAGACGTTTGACAGTCATAGTATGTAATTAACGACTGAACTAAAGGACTCCTTTAAACTCCAAATCCTGCAAGGACGGTCAAATACTGAAAACATTTTTTTATTGCAGAATGATGTTCTTATAATACAAGTAATCCGACCAAACTTTCTTACCTGAATAATAGTAAGCCTTGAACCCACGTCCACCAATGTTGAAGTCAGACTTGAAGACTACCAGAAGCTGGTTGGAAGTGGTGACTATGTGTGGAGGTTTATCTGCCCCGCAGTATTTCCCCAGATGGCGGTGGGTGACTGTTGGGCCATCAAACAGGGCGACAAAGTCAAAATTACATCCCTCGTTGTTTTCCAGCTGGAAGTCCAAGAAGACCAAGGTGACCGCACTGTTGTTGGATACGTGGATTGCCCACGAGCAGTCGGCATCGTTGCTGTACTCCTGAGGGTAGCCTGGACTGGAGATAACACCTGATAGGCCAGTTAGGACCCCACCACACATATCTAGAGAGGATAGAGGGTAAACTTTTGAAAAGGAGATTACATTTAATACAACAACCTCTAGAGAAGGTTGTGAAGAGAAAAAACTTCTGTGGGGCAGTCTGGAAAACAGCAACTCCAATAAGCTAAACTCAGATAGTAAACCTTTTACTACCTTAAAGGGACAATCAAAAATACATGTTTTCCCCTTTTTCTTGTAGTGCTAGTTTTCCATCTAGACTTTTTTTGGTTTGAGTTGCCAAGTTGCCTTCTCTCAAATATAATGGAAGTAGATGGAACTCGGCTTTCCGTGCTCACATCGCCAGAAAATTCATTTGTAAAACTAAGCAATGCTTCTTTACCAGAAGTCGTGACCTGGTTACTCGACAGACCTTCTTGTGAGCAGTTTTATGTAGGAACTATTTTCTTTCTACTGAACCACACCCGCAAACTTTATCACCACACAGAAGGAGGAGTGAATTACTTGTGGCTGAGTCCTGTGATTGCATCTGATGTTGCAGGATGTAGCTAAACACTGATGACCTCCACGGCTGAGTTGCAATGTAGCTAGCGAAGTCGTCGAGTCTACTTGAGCAGTTGATTTTTCTAAAAAATATATTTTTTGGCGTATCGTGCATGACAATGCGAGCCTAATTCCATTATATTTGAGAGAAGGCTACAACTGATAACTGATTTTGGGGTGAGCTGTCCCTTTAACATAAACATGCTACCATTATTAATGTGATGATAGCATACTCGTTATCCCAAAGCACCGCTATGCCTCACAGAGCCACAAGCATGACTACTGTCTCTTCTTTCTGTATAATCTCTTTGTAAGATCTACTCCAGCGAGGTAAAGGTCAAGAAGTTTGAGCTAAAAGCCACAAGTTATAGTACTGTCAGAGAAAATCAA
This sequence comes from Spondyliosoma cantharus, assembly GCA_900302685.1. NCBI lineage: Eukaryota > Metazoa > Chordata > Actinopteri > Spariformes > Sparidae > Spondyliosoma > Spondyliosoma cantharus. The sequence goes on from OMLP01044143.1 coordinate 57,378, forward strand.
CTCAAGTTTTGGGCAGATAGTCAACTGATCCATGTCATGTTGCATCAGATACAACAAGTTACCTTTCCTGTAGCCAACACTGAAACCCCTGTGGGCCACATGGCGGTCTGAATGGAAGATGATGGACATGACGTTCCAAGATGAGGTGAACTGTGGTGGGGAGATGTCGCCACAAAATATCCCAAGGAGGTTCCCCTCGTCCTCGGATATGCCATTGTAGATCTTGATGTAGTCATAGGCGCAGCTGGCATGGTACTCCAGCTCAAAGTGGTGAAAGGTGAGCAGGACGGAGGAACCCTCTGCCACCACGATTAGCCAGGAGCAGTCGATATTGTAGGGATACAGGCCCGGGAAGTTCGGACTGGAGATATTGCCCGATGGTGCAGAGAGGATTCCTCCACATTTGACACCTAATAACGACAGAGGTTTAATTTCAGCTCAAAAAAACAAAGATACAGAGTGAAAGTTATGGCTCTTTCCTTGCTTACTTATTTATTTGATGATTTTCTAGCAACCTAGAACAGCCTCTGAAAGTGTATTACATGCTGACATTGAACAATTGAGGTCCCACTTTCTCTGTATATACAGTACCTGCAAGATAAAGCACTTCCATCAAATTTAAGCTATGCTCCATCAAGATAACAAATTGCAACTCACCTTTTCTAGAATCAGCCTTGTCAACAAGCAGTAGTAAATGAATCAGTATGGCCACCCTGAGACTCATGTTGTTATTGTTGATTCGGCTTTTGTCACGCCTCAGCTACAATACCAGCAGAGACAGACACCGGCAGTGTCAGAGCGCACAGCCTTGAGACATCAGCAGTGGTGCTTGTAGAGGTAATAGGACTTTGAAAAATTCATCCGCAGCCTGAATGAGGAACCCGATACCTGCCTAGGCCACGCTTTTGCCCTCTTCACTAAATTTTAATGACTGATATCCAATGAGCATGAGTGGCTTGTCAGGACACTGTTTGGAGAGATGCTATACATTTTTAATGATGGTCAGACACACACACACACACACACACACACACACACAACAGCTGCAGTGGAGTTGATAAAAGAGACAGGAAGAAAGAGAGCACGATGATCACATTTGTCACTTATAAATGGCTTCATTAGAGCGATGTGAGGGAGAGAACAGCCCACAACTATTGATGTCACGGAGTCAGGCGCACTGTGGAGACTCTGCTTTTCTTGTTTCACAGAAAATCTCTGTTCTCAAATCGATTTGATCAATTTGCTTATTGTTCACAGTCATGAGTCCAACTTTCTAATCAAAAGGCCAAACTTGCCTGCCGAACTGACAATTCACATCAAATAATAGAAAATATTAATGCTGCTATAACATATATCCTCTTTAAGTTTTACCTTATTTAAATCAATTTAATTATAACTTTTAGTCCTCCTGGCATACTTCTGATTGTAGATACACATGATGTTTTAAACTTGTGGTATCATTTGTTTTTTTTCCATGTTTTGAAAAAATAAAATAAAAATGTTGCTGAAACTTAAAGCAACATTATGTAGAAATGACATTATGTCTGAACGCCCCCCACAGTTTCTGAATGCAAAACCACTGTCGTAAATACAAATCCCAGGGCTTGTAACAATTTGTCACATGTAATGTAGGTGCTAACAAAGAAAAAATAATTCTGTCGTAACAATGTTTAGTGTTGAAAACTTGTATCCTGAATCTCTCTTAAACCCTCAGTGAAAACACTGAGGGGAGAAACCCCCATTCACAAATGTGCCGAGGTACAGACATACAATAAATCAAATGCAGTTAAAATGAAAGTTTGACCACGTTTATAATAACAGGATAAAATTAACAATGTTAATGTAAAATCCAGATGTTGGCAACGAGACAATAAATTAGCAAAACCTTTAGAGCAACATTAAAAGATCATTTGAAGCAAATAGTGAGAGCCATAGTAACATAGAGCAGTTTGCCGAGTGATATGATGCATCAAGTGGTTTGAGAGTGTTAATGAGTGCAGAAATATTAATGAGCATAAGATTTAATTCTTGATCTTGGAAGCAGTCGTTTGAAAGAAAAGAAATTGGCTCAGATGAAGAGCATGAGACGCAGTGGGAAATTTTGGAAAAGTGTTAGTGGGTGGACCTTGACCTTAAAGAAACGGTTTGACATTTTGGAAAGCATGCTCATTCCTCATTGCCAACAGTTAGATGAGAAGATCAATACCACTCTCATATTTGTTCTTTGAATATGAGGCTATGGCCGGGAGACACGGCTTCAAACAAAGTGTGGAAACAGGAGGAAAAGGGGTTAGTCTTGAGGTCTTCGCCCCCAGCCAAGTTACAGTTAGGCTGTTTGCCACTGTTTTAACTCTTATCAGTATCAACACCACTTTAATACTTCACTATAAGTGGTCATCTGTGTTCAAGTGTTTAAACATTTGGATTATAATGTACTTGAATATCAAAAATAAAATCTGTGCAGAATGGTTCCTGTCTGTACTGAGGCTCCCGCCTGCAGCTTGTAATCGAGTAGGACAAAAATGACATCTCTCATGATAACAAGCATAAAACCCATAGCATTTGTAATTCTGAGTGGGCATCTACAATTGTAGCTTTTGTCAGCTAAGCACATGTTTTTACACACAAAAGTAATTGCAGCTGTCCAAAAATGTAGTTCAGCAAGAAGTTGAGCTCTATGAAATAAAGTTGCCTTATAAAATCATGCTCAATGGTACCATTCCTCAAATTCTACTCTGTAATTTTGTCTATTTTGCAGTGCACCTTCATTTTATGTATATATAAATGTTTCATTACGAGCTAATTGAGCTACAGAGATGAAGTCCTGCATTCTGACTCCTCCGAAGCAAGGTCATCTCTCTCAAAGACGCAAGTGACTTTAATGTAAATTGTGTTTACACTGTAGTGTGCGTTTCCGAGGAGAGTGCTGCAATAACGCTCAGACAGAGATTTTGATGTATTTGCAGAATGCCACTCACACGCCGTGACTCATTCCTCCTGGTTTGGCAGTGGTGTAACTGAATAGTGCAGACACGTGTCAACAACAATAATCCTGACTTAGTGGAATGTTTTACAGACAGGGAGATAAAGTACTCTTAGCAAAAAAACCTATTCTGCAAATAAATGTTTGCTATTCTGCCGGTGCTGTGAAGGCAGCAGGGCTTTTAGAGAGAATATCTAATGGCCTCAGTGATCAAAGCTGTAACCAAAGGAGGCCTGCTAGATGGTGCTGTTGCACCATGAAAGCACAGTGGAAAACACTGACAGCTTTTAAAAAGTCATGCCGAGCACTAAGCTGAAATAAATAAGAATGTGATTAAAATCAGTCAAGTGTTTTTCACACGGCGGTTCCTGGAACTAAAATGAACCGCCCTGCCTTTGAATTTTAATTCTGTCCTCTCTGAAAGCTTGTCATTGTTCAAGGATGTGGGCACTGGGCAGTGCTGAAATGTGTTCCAGAAAGATATCGTTTGTTTGGAGAAATTAAATCACCTATTAGCAAGTAAATACTGTAAAAAAACAAAACAAATATGGTTTAAAGAACTGGAAAATTCCAGCAGAATAAAGGAGAAGTTCAGTCATACAAATAGCAGCTGCTTGATCAGGGCTGGCACTTGAATAATTTTGGTCCAAAAATACATACAATGGGGATTTTGTTACAATTTGTTGTATTAAGCAACAACTATAAAATAAATCAGTTTACACCGTGACTCATAAGTGGTTTAGATTTTAGCTGTGTTGTTGTGGGTGGGGAGAACTTGACAGCTATGACATCTGGCATCTTTTGATCCAGAAACGCAAGAAGGCAACTGATTCCAACGTTGATAACATTTTAATAAAACATAATCTGTTTACAAAACATCTTTTTCCCCACATCAGGACAGATTATGTTAGATTTTGCTCCGGGTATAGAGGGACTGTTGGTAACCACTCACTCTGATGAATGTTCTCTAAAGCCCCTGACAGTCAGGGGGAAATGAGATGAATACATAAGCATATATGTCACAGGACAGTAAAAAGTTAATGTTTCTGACGTAGCCCACAGCTTTGGCAGAACATCTCCATTTCATTCCCCAGTGTACCCAGTGCTATATGGTGTCTTAGCATGATTTGTCTCTTAATATTTTTAATGCATGGATTGTTTCTGCAGAAAAGAGCCTAAGGATAACCCTGAGTCACCCTGTGCTGCTTTTTGTTCAGCTACAACACAGTGTTTCATCCATAATGTTTGTGTCGCAGTTGGTTGGATTTTCTGTTTCTGTTTTTTTTTTTTTAGTTCAGGCTGCACCCAAAGCTAATTTCTCACAAAAGAATGGCATTCAGAGTTTTTTTTTAACATTATTTAAATTTTGTACACAGTGGTAGTAATTCTCATGCAGGAGTGGACGAGCCAAACTGACGGAGTACAGAGGAAAACATTACTGCAACCTTGTGACTTGTATTCCCAGCTGATGTTCACTTACAGCCAGAAATGCTGTTTTCTTCTCCCTCACAGTGGTTTTGTTAAACGTTTTCTCTGCTCCACTTTACATTTCCACCTTCTCTCTCTACCAAGGACAATATTGATATGTCATTGCACCTCCAATTCAGGGAGCTCACAGATTGGATTATGGACCTTAATGAGCTAAGCCTCCCTCTACAGTTACGAGGGCAATGAAATCTGTTATTCAGGTTAAGGAACAGAGAGGAGAAAAGAATCGACTTCCCTTGCCGACTGCTATTCTTACTACCCTGGCTTTGCTATGTTAGATGAGATGAAATTTGTTATGTTCCTGGGTATTTATCCAGATTTAATTGCATATAGAGTGACTTTAGAGCAAGGGCGTCATAGCGAATGGTAACAGAACGATTTTAAAATGCAAGACACATATTGCAACACTAATTGGTGGTCATAGCCACAGTAAAGATTAATATTAAATACATACATAAAATACACTAAATGCACAAATATTCAAACGATTATACAGCACAAATAGAATACAGGATTTTTTCTACATGAATCGCAACTGATGACTTTGGTGGTAAGGCAGCTCTAAAAAACAACAGGCAGTTAGGTTACCAGATGAGCCACAATAAGTGTGATTCCATTACTAATTAATGCTTGTAACAAATTAAAACAAAATTAAAAAAACAAATATACAGTATGGCTTCTGCTCGAGCAGCCACGGGGAACACCTCACCACGCCACGACCTCAACTAACATGCAGCGGCATTTCCTTCAAATCCACTTTCTTTTTTCCAGAATTGCAAACTCCACTTTTGAAATTATTGTTTTATTAATATAAGAAAAAGCAGTCAGCCATGGTGGCAGGTGACCTGAAATTGTTACCTACCTACTTTTTTGCCTACAAAATGTATTTGTAATTGGCAGGTGGCAGGTAGTAATTTCGTTTCATGCTTTAAACATAGTCCAGGAAGCAATGCTTCTTATAAAAGGTGTTGGCAAAATAGCTGTAGCCTATATACGTCCTATGAGGACAACAATGTGGCCAGGGAATACAGATGGTTTGAAAGAGGACTAAAGCAATCTATCTATGTCAAACTGGACCGGCCATCTTCGAACAGAGAAAGGGGCCTAAGACATTACTTATCACCCACCTACAATACTGTACTCCCCAGACAGCTCAACAGTAGTTCACACCTGGGCTCACCTAGCCCTAGCAACCCACATGAAGGCTGGTTAAGTCAACGACCCACAAGTGGCCCTAATGACTCTGAGACTCAGAGCTCACACCTGTCCTTAACTCCCACACAGAGTTTAAAAACCTGCAACTCCCCTCCAGTTAGTTAGCCTCCTGGATGAGAGGTGAAATGTCTTCAAGAAACTGTCCGTCCAGCTGATTACGTTACAGCACTTAGAATGTAGCCTATATAAAACTAAATTGTAGTTGTTGAATCAGTTGTTTAAACAGGTGTAACTGATATTGTTAACATGCTAAGTAGGTCTAAGCCTTAGCCTCACAAATATTATTAGTTCAGGCTACTCCGCTGGTTCATTTTTATCGTGACACTGTTTAGCCGGCCATAACTTCAATGTTTTACTTCACTCTCTCTCATAGCATTGTTTTTCGTCAGAGCAGGCAGCTGTTTTCAAAGAAAGACGCTGTACACTACCTGTTCAGCACCGAACATCAGACAGCCTCAGTAAGTGAATAAGCTAGCTGGTGGACACAGTGGAGAATTTAGCAGCAAAAGAGGCTAATATTTTCCTCAAGAATAGCTCGAGACCAACTACAGAGCTAATTGGTGAGTTAATATTGGACTTACATTTGTCAAGTATAAAGGACTTCAAATGAATGCTAATGCTGGCACAAGTGACCAAAAATGATCAGTTATTGCAGGTTTATGCACTCAAAGCACTTTCCCGCTCCTTTGCTACAATGTTGTTTGCTAGTTCGCTAACTCTGTTCCTCGTGTAGCATTTCATGGCAAAGCCAGCCGGCTAACGGACTGTTTCAGGAAGGCTTTTTGAAGAAAATAATTGTTGTTGCTTAAAGTGTCAACGTTGATTCTTCCTAAAGAAATCGGCTAAAATGTCTTGTTTCTGTTCAGTTCCTACAGCAACAATGTTAATGTTAGATGAGTATCATGCGGTTAGCTTTGTGCAATTCTTTATATGTTGGTGCTATCTTTGTGCAACCGTGAACTATTGAAGCTAGCTATTCTCCTCTTGGTACAGCATGTTTTGTTCATGTTTTTTTCTATTTTTGGTACCTTATAGTTTAGCATGTTTATGACAAGGTTTCATGCTGGTGTTGTATGAGGAGCTGGACAATAACTAGCTTGTTGTGAAAGTTGTTGTCAGCGTCAGGAGGTGTCCTATTGCCTCATTGTACAGTTCAGTCTCTAACTGAGGCAGATTGTGTTGCTGTAGGGATGTAAACATACTTGTTGCAATCTTGCATACAGCATCCTCACATAATTTCCCTGTAAAATTGGCTTCACAGGAAGTGGCTGTATACAGGATGTACAGTCGCTTTGTATTCTTAAATGTTAACTTCTGAATGCCTGTTCTTTGGTTTATGTTTCTGCTACTCTCCAATCATAAACATCATGTGCTGATGATGGTCACGCTGCTTATCAATGACACATAACAAAACATATGTTTTGTCATTTTAATATGCTCAGGTCAGTAGGTCTGCTGCAACGCCGAGGTGTCAGGTATTCAGCCTGGAAGAGGTAGTCCTAATGTGGACCTGAAAGAAAATAATGGGGCTGTTTTTCACAGTGTTCACAGTGTTCACACTACAGCCTGCTGCTTCTTGCGAAAGACTGATGGGTTTAGAAAGGATCCTGCCGTTCTTTTGCCTCCTTTCCTATTTGCTTACTTTACATCAGGGCTCTAGCAGAGGGTAAAATTGTATAATGGCTCTAAACATGACTGTTGCACACAGCAGATTTACATAGTTATTCCCCTGCAATGGTGGCTTCATGGGAAGCTCAACATGGCTTTTGTCACACTCAGGGTAGGTAGTCAAGTACATTTTCTCCACATGCTTTACAGTTATTGGAGCATTACAGAAGCAGTCCAACTGAACTCAAAGTAATAGGCTTATGCAATAGGTACAAGACAGGTCACACACAGTCCTTGTAATAGCATTCATCGGGCTCAGTATCTGATGCATTTCAGTGAAGTTTATTATGATCACTCCCTCAGTCTCTGCTGCCATCAGCGTGGTGCATGTTAATGGTGAGTGACAGGTTCAACTGTGCAACTAGGTTTTCTAAACTCATCACACCACACTCGCAATCTGCTGTAAACCTCCTGCAACTTTGTATTTTAGTTTTCTATAGAAGAATATAAATACAAGGTCGGAGGAGGAACCTGGTATCCTGCTCAAACTGGTTGGCAAGCCTTTAAATAAACAGACACTAGACAAGTTTAGAATATTTGCTGATGCTGTTTGTTTACATCAGTACATTCAATATCAATCAGTTCAGCTTTACTAATTGTGCGGATAATTTCACACGGCAGCATTGGAGATGTACTTTCATCAGTGACAAGTGAAGTGTTTCTGTATAATAAAAATAATATATATCACAGCTTTTCATAGAGCAAACACAAAAATGCACAGCATCAAAAGCATAACTCTATAAATCAATTCCAACTGAACCGTCTCGACGGCAGTGTTGTTTTGGGCAAAAAGCGACAGCGTTTTAATTAATCACTCACATAGCGATGCTGCAGTGTAAATACTCCAGATAACAGGCAGGGGGGGTACCCTGGCACATAAACAGAGTACAATTATGGCCCTTAGCAAGAGCACTTGATTAAGCTGTTTTAGTACCCTTTGCTCACTGGGTACTAAACATCTGACTCATAATGCATCAGCTATTTCAGAAGATTGCTCTTGCTATGATCTTGCATGAATTTTCACAGAAGTAATTAAAAGAATGGAATGATGAAGTGGATGGGAACAGGAATCAGTGACACAGACAGCTCAGCGACTTGATGACAAATAGGAGGGCAGTGACTTGAAAATATTACAATTATTATCACTGGTACAGCATTTTTTTTGCAGTGAAAGTCTTTCAGTTTAATAAATTAAGATTTTCCTCCCAAGATCAAATCCTCAAAAAGAGCTTGTTTATGTACATTTGTACATAGTCGTATTTCAGGGGAGGAGATTGTGTCGCATTGTCAGAGAGTCAGAGGCTCAAAGGGAGAAGGTAAAAAAGAAGGTAAAAACAGATTTTTTGATGTATCGTGATTCCCAGCTGTCGACATCTCCTTTAACGACTTTGCAAGACTGGACTATATTTTTCTTACAGTTGAATCAATTGGATGTGAAACTTTAGAGACTTAATTATGTATGTCATGTTTACATTCTAAAGCCCTGTTTGCACAGGACTGGTATTACGAGGTGACCTCGTGTGATTTAGAAATCCAACCCATGGCTCATGTGGCACATTCGCACAGTTACTGATAATATCCACCAGATATGATATGAGAGGTTTTCAGAAGTGGAGAGCCACATTAATAATATAGGCTAGAGTTGTTTTGCTTACTTCCTGCATGTGTTACAGGAATAAATACACATTTGCAGCTCATTTAAATCACGTGATAGATCCTTTGAGGCTGTGACATTCCCTGTCATTGCTCATTATAAACGTCAGTGTTGTCAATCTCACAGCACAGCACAGCTGTTGACTGCTGTTCAACAAATTAAGAGCTGCAATCACATTAGTTACTAATTCAGTCATCTAACAAAAGAAAACACGTGTTGAAAATATATAAGCCCTATCACTGACATGCCGATTTGCATGGGCACGGGTCTCTGTATTTTGCAAAATACAGTACGTAATTTGCTGTGGAATTTTTACTTCACAAATTACTGACATGGCAGATTCACACAGGATTAAGATCCCAGACAACTCCACAATCGTTACCAATGTACTCGAGGTTCTCAGGTATTACTGGTCCTGTGCGTTTATGTAACTGTAATTTTATGTAGTTTTATGCCTTTTGCTCTTTAAGTAGGCTGTTTTCCCTCCTAGGCACATGTTTCTGACTATTTTATTTATATAAAGTTAGTGTAAATAAGGAAATAAAGAACTATAATGAGCTTTTGCCCCTCTTACTTTCGGCAGGGGTATTTTGAGGTCACAAAATGGCTTTTTTTGAGTATTTCCTTAAAAAAGAGATTGTGTTTAGTGTTCATTTTCATTAAAGATCAAAAAAGATCTTGAACTTGGACTTTGTAAGACTGTATGAAGTGGACTTTTTGTGTTTTACAGCTAATAGGGATACTCACAGAATAAAAAATAAATACATAATTCAGTGTGTTCAAAATCCTATAGATTAGTGCCAGAAGCACCTGCAGAATAAATAATCAAAGTCATCTTATGACCTTCATAAGAGCCCAAAAGCATGTCTGTACTCCAAATGGTTCAACAACAGCTTTGAATTCACTTCAGGCTGGACTGGGACTGGCATTTTAGGATAATTTCACATACATTTTCAGCAATGATAACTGGGCAAGGCTAGTGAGTGTGAGCTATGATAATGAAATTCAGCTGTTCATTTTAACCATATCAATTTAAAAGTAGCAAGCATTCAGGAAAAATAAATCATGTCTAGAAATAAATTCTGATCTACGATAATTGTTTTATAATAGGATTGTAGCCAGAATTGCATTGTAGTTGCTGGTGGTTGTCATTTCCTGCCAACAGTTAACATTGTTTTCTTTTTTTTTTGTTGTAAAGCATGATTGTGATCGTTCCCTGATAATAACAAAAAAAATCATGTTTTCCTAATCTAAGCTAACCTAACCCAACCCAACCTCAATCTCAATCAAAACCTTAACCATAGTGGTGTCACACCAACAGGCAGGATCTGTTTCTGAAGGCAATACGTCAGATCCAAAAATATCTGTATGTTGTTCTGGAGGGCAGTTAAAGCAACATTAGGGTACTCCTAATGTCTCATGAGTGCCATGACTAAACTGTGATTTCTGTGAACAATATGAATGCAATGCCGTTATTCACAGTATGCAGTGCACTGAGAACCTGTGACTCAAGGGCTAACAGTTACAGTCATTGCTGTGTAAACACAACTGATGAGACGTTCGCCTCATTAGAGCTCAACCTAAAAGCTCAGAAACAGTATGTATGGCAACACGACCCTCTGAGTTTTTAAATGTTCTTATGATACCATTTGGATCCATCTCTGGCAACAGTTTTCCTCCCTGCTGCTGACCCTTTTGGCCTTGGTGGCCTTTTGGGTCCGAGTCTGCTCTTTGCTTCCTGACAGATGGCCTAGCGTAGTGGTCATTTCCCAGTCTCTGTGGGTGGCACCAGCTGTATGTACAGACTGGACTCATGCATGATACCCACAACACATTTAACATTCACACTGTATTTAGTTGCAAATAATGTAAAGTCTTGTGTTACACCACAATATGAAAAAACAATTTCACGAGGCGCAGTACTTGACAAAGGCCACGCTGGTACTGTTCCATCTGAGCAGTTTACATAATGCTGCAGTGATCTGACAAAACAAGGTGGTAAAAACACAGAGCGACCTAGTTATTCTGTGACATTTTCTCTTTTTAATATTAGATGTGGCTTTGTTCAGCGAGCAGCGTGTAATCCACAGAGCACTTGTTCACGTGTTCGCAGCTAAACTAAACGTGTGTTTGTATGAGATAAGTACTCTTGAAGAGTGATGAACCTTGCATGAATACACAGATAATCAACCCCTTATTGAGAACCAATGAAAACTCTTCCCAGGAGTCATTTGGAAATGATGCCGACCAGTATATTAATAGTTAGGCGAGCAACAGCAGGGATGGAGACAGAAGGTTAACAGCTACTGGCCAGTTACACTCATGGGATGGGATTTAGAATGACCAATTACCGATTAATAGGAGTCTAATTAAATAGTCTCCCAACCAACAATTGCCAGTAATTTTTTTTTAGTGTAATAAAACAGTAAGAGGATATTGCTTAGTCTTTCTCAAATTTTATTACTCCTATGTTGTCCATATCTGGGAATTTCGGTGTTGTGGGTGGATCGTCATCGCCTCTCATAAGACATAATCATTACTTGCATGCAGACTGATGGGAGTGTGTTTGTGTATTTCTGCGTTTAGATGGGGTTGTTTGTGCTGTGTTCCCTCATCTATCAGTAGGCTGCCCTTCTCTGATGGCCACTGAAGTTCCATTAGTACCCACATTCCTGATTGATGTTGCACAATACTGTGTCGGAGGGCCAGGATTGTTATTCTGAAGCAGAGACACGCTTATTACGACACCTTTTCACCACAGAACAGGGGAAAATTGCTGTGCTGATATTGTGAGGCTCAGATTTGCATTGATGGTGAGCTCAGCAAATGTCTGGAATTATTTGCTTTTCAGGAGTTCGTTTGCAAATGTACCACGTCTCCGAGTAAGAATAATGTTTGGCTGAAACACGGCAGTTTAGATAATAGGGTGTTGAATGAATTTGGAGAATAAGATCTTTCATGCGGAACAGTTCTGAACCCTGACTGACCGATTGTACAAGCTCCCCTGATTTGGATGATTCAGAACCGCTAAGTGCTTACATTTGAGCCGGTGTGTCGGTCGAAATGCTGCAAACCTGCTTGATTTGGAAGGAGTTAAGTGGCTGTTGAGGCAACCGTGACAGTCAAGGTCCACTCCTCTTATGATTCTACTTATGAGCTATCTGAGACAACATAAAAGAAAGTGATTTTTAAAAAAACTTTTTTCAGATAAAATGAAATCCGGTAACTTGAAAGGATCTTGATCAAACAGAATCAGATTTTCATCATCTGTGTTAAACACCCTTGATCGCGTAAAGATGACATAGACGGTGCTATTAAAATGAGAAGTATGTGAAAAGCATAAATTGGTTAGTTTATGAGATCAGACATTGATATGGTTTCCATGTGATCTCCCTTCCTGCTCTCTTCAGCATTTTCAGACTCTTTGGTGCCGTCTGTGTCAGCAAAAATTTGCACGTCTACAAAAGTGAACGCTTGAGTTATGTTGCTACTTTTTCAATATGGCCCTTGAATTCTTGTCTGCATTCATTAGTGAGAAGCAATGACACCATGAGTACCAGGGCCAGCTGCCAAGACATCCAATGCCGCGGGACAATGAGGGAGATCGCCGGCTCTGTAGCCTGCTGATGAGTACACAGTCTCTTTGATTTTGCATTTGAAACAGAGATGTAAAGCTTGTAGCCCGCTGGACTGTCAAAAAGAAGCCGAGCTGAATCACTCAAGTTTGGATTTATTTTGTGCCAGCTTTGCTTTTGTTCCTTCTACAGTGGCTCTTTTATTGTCATTATCAAGGTCATTAAGCAATCAGAGATGGAACTGGAAATAGTTTACACTGTCTTCTCTCTGTGTCTGAAGCGGTTTTATGTGAAGGATTATTTTCCTAAAGTGTAGGTTGTTGATGATGATTAGGATGATGTTTGAGATTATTTGTCTATGCGGGAAATATGAAAGAAAGGGAATGACATGCAGAAAAGGCTGAGTCGAATTCAAAATGACAGCCATAACCAGCTGAACTTCCCACACAAACAATTCAGTTTGTTATTGTTAAATTTGGCAGATGCTGTACTGTATTTTTTTCATCATATTTCTTTGCCAGGAATGTACAGCGAGCATTTCTTATGTACAATGACATGTGACAAAGTGCCGTGATTGCTTTGCTGCATATTGAACCTACCATTTTAGTATTCAGACGTTGCGCGTTATTACACCCGTTTCCACACATTAACCTTTCCCGAGCTCTTCTCTATACCATTGTGCTCATGTGTGCCTGGACTATGATTAATATGCCTTTGCCCTCATGTGATAAAATCTTGCAAATCTTCCTCCCTGCCTACCTACAACTCCAGTCACCTTATTATTTTCGAAAGGTTGTTTGGTCGCTGAGTTTAGATTATCCCATTCCCTGCTCTACATCTAATGTGCCACGTGTCCCTTCCTCTTTTAAAATGTGTTTTTTTTCTCTACAAATGGAATATGGAAATGTGTTTTAGCTCATGTGTGGATGATGTTTCACTGTATTGTATAACCATTTCATCAACTTCCCACTAGGGCAGCTTGTACAGATGTCCTTGGTTTGCCAGGGTTTTCTCAGCTGGTCCCTTTGGCTTAATTGTGTTTTGTGACATGGGGAGGAATTGGACCAGGGACTTCACGTATTGGACACTACAAAAGTGTAAATAAGGGTGTTGTGAACCTCATTTATTTGTCACAGTCCCTTATTTTTGACAGCGTCTGCCTTTTTGTATGTGATTTTTGCATAAATTCCCAGAGGATGTTGTCCTGGTTGTTTGGGTTTAGGAGTTGATGTGTACAGGTTCTTAAAGCATAACACTGGCATTATTCTACATTTTTGAATGGAGAGACCAAAGCCAATGATTCCCTTATTTGTCTCTCAATAGTCACCAACTTCTCCACCCTGTCTCTGGCACTGAGTGCAGAGCCCATTATTTCTACTAACGATGACATTGTTTAAACCAGGTCACAAATTTAGAGTTCCTTTTAAAGTAACAATTACATTGTAGTTTTTAGCAAATGTTACTCAAGCATGACTAAATGGTACATTTTGGGACTATTTTAATTTACAATAGCATTAAAGGAATCTGTAGCCCAACAGTATGGCTCACTGCTGGACACTGATACAGGCGTTCTCAATTCTGGCTGATTATCTAGTCAGGTAGATGCTGGTTAAAGTCAGACAGGAATTTTTTTGCGATTTTACAGAATAATAACTGTTCAAATCATGTTAATAGATAATAATGCTGTATGTTGTCTGTGCTGGTGCTGCATTCAAGCTATGTTGGCAGAATAGAAACAACAGGAAAACCTCCCACTAATCCAATTTGGCATTGCTCATGCATTACTTGTTGCCACACCATTTAGAAGAGGAAGAAGAAGAAGGATCTTTTTTAGTAATCACACACAATCACACAATGTACAACATGGTGAAACCTAGACCTTACCTAAATTTGCAATTTTTGTTGTGCTATATATTCAGAGCAGTTAGGTGCAAACACTGTCACTACCAGCAATAGAGGCTTTGCAGCTAGATCTCCGATTTTGTCAATTTGTGGCTTATGTTTTTTCCCCTGCTCAGTCGCTTTTAATTATGGTGTTATTAATATTATGTGTAACAGGTGCAACAAAACTAATGGGGAGAGTAGGAGAGATGTCAATCAAACATAGTTTAAACACTCCCAAGTAGACCAGAGTAGTTTTTAGTGGCAAAACCCACAAAGGAACAGAGCAATAAGTTATATCAATAGACAATACTTGCAAATTGTTGGTTTTAGACATTTTTGTGGGATTTGTCGATATAGTCCTATAAAGGTCAAGAGAGTTCTGTTCTCTAGACTGTAGGTTTTGGACAGAGTCACCACAATTTCAGCGTCTTGAGTTTGGCACTATGGCCGTTGTCATCTTGGATTCTTTGGAGGCAGAGGTGTCCATATTTGGACAATAGAAAGGCATTGCTAAGCCTCTTGTTGATTGGATTTGATTATGAGCCAGAGGAGGAGTTGTAGTAGCAACTTGTCAATGGCAAGGTAGCTAAATCTAAAGCATACCCTGCCTTTGTGTCAATTTTACTCAAAATGGGACTGTAATTCACAAATGATCATTGTAATGACGTCAAACTAGCGACTGAGACATCAACATATTAGGAAACTGTTTACAGAGGTAAGAACTAGGGTAATTTTCTCTATCATATAATCAGACTTCATTTTCAAACCAGTAATCTTGCCCCTGCTGGCCAGTAGAAAGAATGCAGATTTAAGGCACCTCTGCACCTCACTTCTCAGACCCAAAAGCTCTATCCACTATTTATTCGGTCTAAAATTGTTTATTAATTCCTTTTTATAGAACTGTGACTTAAGATATTTTTTGAAAAAGTGGTTTCACATCATTGAACCGGGATGAACTCCACACACTCTGTCCAGGCTTTCTTGTCAAGATGTCATTACAGTTAAACATGAATTATTGACATAGATCAGCTCAAATAAAATATTCATTAGAATTCATCAGCTGTATTTGTTATTTGCGCTCGACAAACATCGAAGCTCGGAAATAAATGATTTTCAGTAGTGAATAATTCACAAATAATCTTTTATACATGACAATCTATTATTTATTAAATGTGATGTTTGTCTATATGATACAGAAGAAAATACTCTCAAGGGCTACACTCTTTGCTTTCCATGATCACATTTTACTAATCTGAGCTTCTAGAATAGGTCTCACTGGATTAGTTACAGTACATACTGTCTTCTAAAGGTTAAACAGCTCAAACATATGTTATATATGCTTGAGCTGTTTGTGACCTCTACTGTAGTTCTGGTGCAAACACTTTTTAAAGTGAACATGAATAAACCCCTTTAAGATAAGAAGCTATCAGCTATTGTTTTCAAGGAGAATCTTTACTGTCCATGATGGAAGCAACCTCACTTTTCCCTTGAGTCAGTAACTATATTTTGACTGAAGCATATGCTCAGACAAATAGCTCTGTGCATTAACTGGAGTTAAAAGCTTAGCCTGACCAAATGGACCTATTTAGCCACAGATTCTGTTTCAATTAGCACAGAGACGAGGATGAAAAGACATCCATTACAGCCCACAGCATGTTTTCAGCAGTGGCAGATCTGAGATATGACGACAGGAAGAACAAGAGGAGGAAGTGATTGCTGTTGCCTCTAGCGTCTCTCTAGGGGGACCATTTTGTTCTGCGGTGCAGACTTGCACAGTATCTCTTCTTGAGCTTTCCCACACATCAGCCATTTCACATTTTCCTCAAAGCACGTCGTTATTTTCAGAGCGAGGCTGTGAAAGATTCAGCATGTTCACAATCCATCTTTGCTGGAGTGTACTATTTCTGTTTCTTCATGGACACTCTACACTTTAAGGTCTCCAAGCAGCAGTAGAGAAGGTGGAACATACTCCATTTATTTTAAAGGATCCTTTTTGTGTATTGCAAGTAAGGATGTCCCGATCAGGTTTTTTTTTTTTACCACGATCCCGATCCGAGTTGTTTAATATTCAGTAAATGCCGATGCCGAGTCTGATCCAATATTTTGCCTTAACTAATATTTTCCTAGATAATACAGCTGCATTAAGAACAAAAGTACCTGCATCCAAGCTGTTCCTTAATAGGTTTTTTTTTTATCTTGTTGAAACAAAGTATATACTTTCATATTGCTCTTTCTTATTCTGCATATGCTATTTCAACATTGGCCTACCACCGTCCTTTTGTTAGCAGGTGAGTCTGTGACTCTGCGCTGTGACAGCAGACCCTCATGTACAGTCAGCTGAACTCGAAAGTGGAGTCAATGTAATGTAATGCCAAGGTCGTAGGGCATACTGGGGATTCAAAAACTCCAGATGACGAAGAAAACCCTGATCCTCTACCACAGAGATGAACTGGTTATCCAGAGTGATTAATTTAATTACCTTCTCTGTAATATTTGATTGTACCAAATGTGTAGTATTAAATGCAGCTCTTTTGTTACCCCCTTGCGAAGCGGTCGTATTGCAGATGTTACATGTAGCTGTTGGACTGCTTTCGCTTTCTAATTGAAGTTATTTCCTCACTGCAGACATTTTATCCACAGGGTTGCCCATATACGCGTGCATCTGTGTTCTGCCACAAATTGTGCTCTGATGTAAAAAAACCAAAACGGCTTGGGTCCACGTTCAAAATTGCAGATCCGCCAATCATCAAATGCCCATATCGGCCCCGATGCGATCTACAGGATCGGCATCGGGGCCGATATGGATATCCCTAATTGCAAGTTTTTCATAGTTTTTCAGTCATTTCATTGATCACGGAACACGGCCACATTGCTTGAAAGGAGTCTGACAGGGCCAGAAACACAGCAGCCATGATGGAATGCAACTAGGTACATTTATTTAAGTACTGTACTTAAAGGCACTGAATTTTGAAGTAGTTGTACTTTACTTGAGTATTTCCCTTTTTTGGTACAATATACTTCTACTCTACTTAGTACAAAATGTTACTAGTCCCTTTCAGATTACATGGTGCATCAGAGCCTAATGAGTGCTTATTTTATCATCAATTGGCTAAAAAAAATAATAATTTATAAATCAGAAAAATGCTGAATAATGCGATCTGATAATTGATAATCTATAGTATGCAGATAATGTTAACATGTAAATAGAAGTATAAATCACTTTTAATTGTACTATAGATACATAAGCCTTTGATACTTCAATACATTTATTATGAGATACCATAAGACTTTTATTTAAGCACCTGTATTTTGTGTACTTAAAACAACACTGCACAGCACTAAGATGACAAGACAAGACACAAGGACAAATAGCAGAAGTATTACCCTGGTCATTTCAAACATCCATCACAGGGGATGGAAATTGTGGTTACCAATAAAAAAAAGAAAAATATTTTATAGTGATATACTTTTTAACTTGTCGACAGAGTAATCAAAATTGTGTTTCCTGGTTTGGGCAAGTTATATTGACAATGACTGTACATGATGATATATATACAGTCAAGTAAAGCAAAAACCATGCATTTTAAATCAGACT
>OMLP01044144.1:0-32743 GCA_900302685.1 Spondyliosoma cantharus
TTATGTTTTTTACACTGAGTACTCACAAATCTGAGCTTCTGAGAGGGTCTTGAAGGCGTCACGAGGCTGGTCCAGCCCTCCTGGTTCAGACGCGTTCAGTCCACTCGGCAGTTGATGAGTGAAGCTGAAGGAGGAGAGGTGCCAGTCAGAAGGAGAGTAGGTAAAAGTAAATGTCACAGTCAGATAGCAGCCTGAATAGACGCATCTTTTAAAGATTGATTGGCAAGGAAAAAAAAAAAAAAAAGATTTATAAACATAACCAGCGGTAAATCTTCCTGGAATAAACGATGTTCAGTCAGCGGTTCACCTCCTGGTCAGGTGAGTAACGTTTCACCACGAAGACTTCACGGAGTGTTAACGGACATTATTTAGCATTTAACATTTACTCGGTTCAAATGACGGATTGTTCCGTCGTTGTTAATGTGAAACTAAGCTCCTAGCTCCTACTTTTGTTGTTTTGGTACGTTATCACATCACTTCCAGTATGAAGACAGTTAGTTGGCGTTAGTTAGTTAGTAAGCAGTTAGCTAGTTAGTCCGTTAGTTTGGCGACTTCAACGTTAGAACTAGCTAGTAGAGGCAACGCGGAGGCAACCGGGGTTAATCCGAAATAAGATGTTGAGCAGGAGTGAAATGAGGGATTTATGTTCATGTTCAAAATAAATTGGACAGGGTGTAGAGATTAGTTAACAATAATTCACCCAGTTCGTTAACCATTAATGCGTCAACGTAAGACAGCTGACGTTCGTGTAACGTTACAGTGTCCTGGCTGCTGTCTCTGTGCCTGCTTCTCCTGTCATTAACTCACTGTGGTTTGTCTCCGGTGTTTCTAATCTGATAGATCTACACTACTCAGAGTCAGATAGGGGCATGGGTGCATATATGCATGTGAATGGATGCAAAACACTAAAATATCCCAATATTCTCAACTGATATTGAATAGTGTGTGGTCTCAGTATTTACTATACATATAACACTTTATAATAACCAGTCAGAAAGTGTTAAAAAGATTTGAAAAAAAGATTTCACATTGGAAAAGCTGAAATCAGAGAATTTGTATGTGTCACTCATCAAATATTCAGTTATCTAAATGTTGGGCGAGTCATTTCAAAGAAGCTTTTTTACCCATGTGTTTTTTTTTTTTGCTGTCAGGTGACTTTCCTTTGGCGACCTAGAGCATCAGTAGTTTTGAAAGTGGCATGGCCCCAGCTTTGACCAGAACCCTTAAAGATGGCCACGGGATCCACCTGTCGTCACCTCCTGCATCTGTCAGAATGGACACTGATTTTGAGTCTCAGTTGAGATTAACAGATGATACTGACCTCCAGAAAATGTGGCTGAACCTTTCCTTGTGCTCCCCTCTGGACTCCTGTCTCCCTGTGAGCCCCCTGGATATCCCTGCCAACCCTGTGTTTTCCCTGTGTCCCCAGGCGTCTGCCAGCCAGCGTGACACGGTGCTCCTCCCTAGCTCAGTTTCCCTCCCCGACCTCCCTTCTTTCGGGGAAGGCCTGAGAGATTCTCATCAGGTGGCCTCTGTCTTCCCAGGTGTACCAGACATGTTTTTAGTTGCTGTCCCTGAACACAATAGCCAAGTGGCTCGTCTGCTGCATGGATGCAGTGCTGCTCCTGAATGTGGGCCAGATGGTGGTGATGTGCATCACTCCCCTCTTACCCTCACCATTGCTCCTCCTTTATATTGCAACAGGGAGATAAATTACCAGGACTTCACTCCTGTCTACACTTCTGTATTGACACAGGAGAGCGTGACCAGAATTGGCTGTCCTCCTCTATCTTCAGTGCAGCCTTGTAGCGGCAGGGTGAACACTGACCAGCCGGTTTCCAGAGTTGTCTTGGAAGAGGCCGTGAAGGAGCAGCTCTCCAGGCAGGCAGGGCTGCACAGCCGAGCTCAGAGGCTGCAGAGGAGACTGCAAGCCCTGCTAGGAGAGCACGCTTTGCTACACTGCCAACAGCAGCTGGAGGGGCTGAAAAGGCACTGCCAACATGAATTTCTCTCTCTCGACAGCCCGGACCCCATACATCCTGATATACTACCTCCACAAGTGGGCTGTAAACCCCATTTTCCTGAGCTGGACTTGTCCACAGCCTCATCTTCTTTTATGGAGCTCAGAGAGTTCAGCCTATCCAACCAGGCGGTGCTGAGAGGCCTGCAGGAGGCTTTGGACTCTGAGGCCACAGCCAGCAGCAGCTCAGACGAGGAGAAAGAGGAGCAGAAGATTCACGGCAAAATCAAGACTTCCCCTGTGTGAGTATCCACAATGATAAATTGACCTGACTGATAAATTGTAGTTTTTGCTGTCATCACGATATGAACATGATAAAGATAAAGACAAAAGACTGCCTGAAATGCAATGAATGATTAAAATCACACTCAGCATGTGAACAATTGACCCATCAGACCTATCAGACGACAATTTCCTCCAAAATGCGCTAACTTCAAGCCTTTGGTGTGGTGGTTTAACATTTCCCATCTGACGTGAGAGTGCCGGGCTTTAAAGCCAATTTGACGTAGTGGCCAAACTGTGCTATTGCAGCATCACATGACGCACACTTGCCCAAAAAGACTTGAAGAAGTGAAGTGAAAGAAACTGCTGTAAAACGCTGCATTAATGTCTTTGAGGGTCACAACCCCTCCAGAAAGAATTTGGTCCGCAAACATTTGGAAAGTGAGCTGCACCATTACGTTGTTTTATTCCCATTCAAGTTAGCGGTTGTGCTCCCAATGCTCACAAGGTGGAAGTTATGCAGAAGATTACACCCAAGTCAAGCTTTTTATTGGCTTCATGAGCCACTGAGCAGCTTTCATAGGAATGAACACAGCTCAGATTTCCTTAATTAGATCCATGGTATCACAATATTCAAACTCTGCAAACTTATCAACAAGTCTATGATTCTAAAACCATGATGGCTGCTTCTAGAGAAAAAAGGTTTAACGCTCAAAGCAAACGCTGTTTATCAGAAAACAATGTTTCACAACACATTAAAGGAATTATTGATATATACTGTCGTTCAAATATAATGTGAAGTTGTTGATAACTTGATTTGATAATGACTGTAACCAACAGACTTGTTTACCATCGTGTGTAGTGGCATTTAAAAACACATTTTCCAAATATATAACATGGAAGAGTTACGAGAGTACGAGACCTCTTCCTTCTGTTTTGAGTTGTAGGCTGCCTTGAAATTGAGGTCTGTTTCTCATTTCTAACTCTGTGAATTTTAAAGAGCCACAGTGTGTATGCGGCGCTCACAGCTGGTGATTACAGCTAAATAAACAAGCTCCAAAGGAGAGATTTCAGAAATCCCCTCAACCACGTGTTTTCCACGTATCAAGACGAGGTGAATCGTATCGCTTCACACGGTGTCACACAGTTACTAGCCAGTGTTGAAGGAAACAAAATCATTTCACTGCACTCTTGCTGCCAAATGATTTGTTGTGCTTTGCTGGGATTTGGCTGCCAGAAGCCAGCTGTGATGCTGGCCTTGTTTTAATTCAGATAAGCGAGGAGAACACAGAGGTGGACTGTCACTCCAGGCAACCTTTCAGTTCAGGACAATAAAGACTGCAAAACACACTGAGGGAAATATTCTAAAGGAGCTACAAATATGGTGTCAATTGGAGGGAGTTTAATTCAGTTTATGTGAAACTACGACCAAGGGTGACACAAGAAATCCAAGACTTATTTCAGGATGACGGTATGTGTTTTGGAAAGTCAGCTTTCCACAGCTCCTCCTCTGTGTGAGACACATATTTTACTTGGCCTTTGGCGAAGTTTACAGTGTGGTTATGATGAGCGCAAGTCCTGTCCTCCCAGCTGTGGAGAGTGTGATGACATTTTTTTTCACCATGCACACACTCACGCACACGCGCGCGCGCACGTTCTCTTTCCATGCTGCAGTCATAACACATTCAGCAGACTCGCCAGCTCTCTTTACCCATGGGCTAGGAAATAAACACAAGGCATGCCAGAGAGCCTCAAACGTGCCAGCCATTCTGTGCCATCGTGCTCCTCCTCCTTTTTCTAGAGAAAATGCTTTTTAAGTGTGTGCCACTGTGTGTAGTTGAGGTGGGCGGTGCAGCTGTACTGTACTTGCATCCTTGCTTGTATCGCCCCTGGGGAGGAAAGAAGATGGAATGATTATGTGTTATGACATCCTGTAAGCAGTTTTGTGGTGCCCACGAGACCACAGGAAAGAATCAACTTACAGAAAATTGTGCACACACCACACAAAAATGAGAATTTTACTCATATTTTGCCAATTTTCCGGAATATCCTTGCATTGCCGTGGTTAGAATTGTCCACAAATAAACATGTTAATGGCAAACATTGCAGGGCTAAATACAGGGAAGACGAGCAATTGTACTGAGTTGAGCTATGTGAAACCCCTGACAAACAACCACAACAACAATTTTATTTTCTGTATTTTGTTTCTTTTTTTGTTTCTCTCTCTGGCAGTAAAGAGTGACAGAGATAAGAGGGGAGGAGAGGAAACATTGAAGAGAGATCATGAAAAAGAGAAAGAAAGCCTGACTTGAACTGGAGTCCATGACATCTGTCTCAGGACGCTTGTTCACCTTTTCACCCTAAAAGAAGCATTTAGCTTTAGAAGATGTAAGAGAAATGTAACCCGTCAAGCCTGGACAGACCAGGGGTTGACGGTTACATTGTGCAGGAATTTAAGCTTTCAGTCAGATGGGTATACTGTCCATTTGCTTCAGATTGTTAAATGTTACCGAAATACATTAAAATGGATCGTCATTTGGAAACTGAGGTTATTTTGAGGGAGATTTGACCTGTTTAGATGGTCAGTTTAATTATTTTTAGTGCCATCCTCAGTTATTACACTTCTTAGTCAACAATGTGGTGACATCAGTGTTGGGACAGGAGGAGTAACATCCTGGTTCTGGCTTTAGTCCACTGAAACTTTTCTTGTTTGGGGTGAGCTATGTGTGGTTTTAGGGCAGTGCTGTGTATTTCTTCAGTTAGATTTTGTTCTTCAGCACTTCTGTTTACGTCAATGGTCCCTGAATCAGCGCAATAAACAGGAGCCTTTAACAAAACTGGGGCATCTTTATTTGCACTTAGAACAGGAATGAAAAAGAGTGTTTTGTAAGTGTGTGTGTGTGTGTGTGTGTGTGTGTTTTTAATTTGGCCAGCTTCAGTCATCTTGGAAGTGTCAGCTTGCCTTTTGTTCGAGTCAGTTGAACAATGCTCTGTGCTTGGTCAGTAAACCTCCCCTGGGGAGTGTTTATGGTCAGTTCCTCCTTGAGGAGGATATGTCCTTGCTGGAGGAGGTACGGGTCGTTACCCTTGCTTTAGAAAATGTGGAAATAGCTGGCCTTTTCTAGTAACACAGTGACATGTTTTGACTTTTAATTTGTCTCCACATTGATCATTTTCTGCGCTGGCAGCTGTCCTTCACACCTCCAGCTGTTGCTCATTTTCAGTTTCCAGTGTGTATGTAATTTTAAAAGCAAAGAGAGTGTGGGAGGATTCGTGAAAGGCTGTGCGTTGGAAAGTTTCAGTGGAGGACACACCCAAAAGCCTTTAATGCCTCAGCACAAGCCAAGAAACACTACTCCGATGGGAGGATTCATAACCTCAGAACAACATGGTGGGGCTGGCCTTTTATTCAACCAGGATTTGGCCTTTGAAAACCCAGACTTTCTCTCTTGTGCTGCTAGATGTCATGAATTTTTTCTTTTTTAAATATGTAGTTTGCAAACTTGCAGTGAAACAGGTGGTAGAAAGCAACCTCTCCTCCCTTGTCCTCTCCTCATGACTCGCCTACTGCTTGGCAAATATTCCAGGAATTTTCTCATTATACAGTTGGAGAGAGCTGCAGCATGGCCAGGTCTGGTTATTGTCTCTGGAGGAAAGACAGTGCCGAATCCTTAACAAACACAAGTTGAGTGAAACGGCAGCCGATAGCCAATGAAATGATGAATCAATAAATAACCAACCTCATAATACCATTGAGTACTGTTGTGAAATACTCTGTGCGTGGCTGTTTGCAGACTGGACTAACCTTTCTCTGTCCTGCATCAGAGTGTGTGAGGTGGGGGAGTCCCCTCCTGTCCTAGCCAAGGTCCAAGAGCACTGCCATGGCAACTATTGCCCTGCTGAAGCCAGCCAAACACACACACACTTACAGAAGATAAATGCTAACTGAACAGGCTAGTGCCATGGAAACATACTATAGATACACACCACACAAATCCACTGTATTCTGTGGCCTGGATAAGCCTTTATGCCCCCCCCCCCTTGATGCTGTTAGGATGCTAAAGAATTTACACACGGCAACATGGCTGTGTAAAATGCGTCATATGATGAGAGTGCTGCAGTATAAATGTGTGAAATGATAAATGGTTTGGTCTGTTTGTGCTCTCTTTGTCCCTTTATATGTTCGTTTTCTCTCTGGTGACACATCTTCCTGCCAATTATTCTCGTATGCTGACCTCTTTGTACACTCCCAGTGATCATTTACTGGATTTCATGACTGCGTTGAATATCTTGCAGTATTCTGATCTTGTGAGGTCGTAGTAAGGTTTTAAAGCTTTTTACTTAACACTATTAGGTCTCACTGTTCTTCTCTCTCATTTATCACCCTGCTCCTCCTGCAAGCAGCAGCAGCAGCAGCAGCTGTGAGAGGCGGTGGCTGGGAGAGAGAGCGGAGCTGGGCAGCAGATGGAGCTGGTTGAATCTGCGTCTGGCTGAGCTTGAGGGGAGGATACAACAACTGGTGGAGCTCCACAAGCACATCCGCTCCACCAAGGTAAGACAAAAGTCCTCTGTAACTGCCTCAATAAAGAGAAGCTGACATAATGTACCAACTGGCAGCCAGAGGTCAGGACATGATACTTGATACAAGTCAGTTTTCTGTGAAGAGAATGTAGAGAGCCTGCCAACTTTTGCTACTGAGTAGCACTTTAGCTAAAGTGTCTTACAGAAAGGTTTGCCACTGTACTGGTCGCATTTTAAAGCTGCACTAAAGTGACAGTTCACCCCAAAAATCACAGATACTTTTTAACATTTTTAACGACTTTGCACATCAAGTCTTTTTTTTTTTTTCATATGAAGTCTCCACAAATAAAAAAAAAAAATAGGGCCACATGTTGTGTCAATCGTTTTCACACACTGTAAGCTTTCATCATGGCAAGCAGTTTCGATACTCTGCTTTTTGGTCATTCTCTCCTGATGTGATGTATGTGTGTTTGCCAGCCATTGTTCAGCATCAACTGGCTCATGGAAATTGGTGGTCTTCCTTTTTTATTTTTTATCTTTATGACATCTTGAAATACACCTTGAGGCAATCGGTTTTAATTCCACAGCTCCTTTCTCAGCAGGTGCAACTCTCTTTGCTCTTTTGTCTTGTTTTCAGAATTGAATAGACCCGGTATTCTTCTTCTTTGTTCAAGAAGTAAGAGGACCACAAAATCATATTCACTGCTTGGAAACTCTATTTTGTCTCATACTGTGAATCTTTGCCACGAATAAACGCATTGATATCAGTGTGCAAGTTTTTTTTGTGCTTTTCACAACACAAGCTGAGTACCATCTAGTTTAATTATATTAGACAGAAGGCACACATCTCTACTGACGATTTCATGGCAACTCAAACAGAAACAATGTAGATGGATAAATAGCACTACAGGTAAGGCTAAAATGATGTACTGTATGTTTGATTTTTGGGTGAACTGTCCCTTTCTAAGCAACTAATCAACTTTCATGGACTGTTAGTAAGATAAAAAGGTTGCATGAATATAAACATGTTATATATGTATCAATAGATAAGACTCAAGATATTTTGTCTTGTCTTTTTACCTTTAAGTCATCATACTTGTGAATAATACATCTTTGAAATGCCCATATTCGTTGACATGAACCCCCCAAAAAATAGAAATATAAATAGTCCATATATTTTAAGTCAGACGGACAACCCCCCACACAGAGGTTGAGTGTTAAAAATGTTGTGTGTGTGTTTGTCTCTAAGGGCGGTGTGGTGCTTGCAGAGTCCCAGCCACTGACAGACAGACAGATTCAGCAGACCCTGCTGAGAGAGATGGCGGGGTTGTCCTGCACAGCTTCGGATGCTGACACCGAACCCTGCAGTCCTGCACGCCTCCTGCGCAACATAGAGAGACAGGTAGGAGGGAGCAACTAACACACACACACACACACACACACACACACACACACACACACACACACACACACACACACACACACACACACAAAATACCGGGTGTATGAAGAGTCTCAAATCGAGGGGAAGAGTCATCTACAACTCAATAGACCATGTCAGGATAATTCCATTTAAGTCAGTGAGCCTGTCAGGCTGCTGTCTACATACACATGAGGTTGTGTATCTATAATGTTATATCGCAGCCCCAGGTTGAGAGGATTAAACTAATTAATTATGGTATGCATGCTGTTCCTGTGTGTTATTATGCGAAATTCCCGCTGCTTTATGAAGCCTGCGGGTATTTAATCAACTCAAAGGGAAAGACCTTATTCCTGCTTCCAGCTGTAGAGGGTGAGACAGCGCTGAGAGTCGTCTGTTCAACTTGCACAGCACAGACCGTCTTCAAGTCTGTGTCAGCATTAAAAGCTGTAGTGATAGGTGTGTTTGAATCTGTGGTAGTTTAATGTGTACACTGTACATCTTTTGCAGAAACATTGTCTCAGCAGTAGGGCTCCAAATCAGGATTATTTTGATTAGCAACTAAGCTGCTGATTATTTTCATGATGAATCAACTAATTGTAATGAATTGATTTTCTGTTTGCCCCTCAGCTATCGCTATGATTAAAGGAAAGAAAAGGAAAGAAAAATGAATAGATTTATAATAAATAGTAATATGAGGACAAAATTAGCTTTCCACTCTTTTTACTCTTGATATGCAGTCAGACATTGAATGTAGTTCTATGCTGTTTAAAATCAGTGCTGTGTATGCACTGGGCAGATGCTAACATTTAAACCACATCAAGGTCTGCAGTGAAGCAGCTGACTGAATCTTAAATAATCAGTAATCATTAAAAGTCAGTCATCCTAATTCCAAAAGTAGGAAAATAAGGCTAAAAAAGGCAATGGTGCCATGAATAGCAGAGAGGTATGATAGAAATGATCTAATCTCTTTCCTCACTCACTGTTGCTAAATAGACGGATTGTATTTCACACTTGAGTTTAATTAGTCACTTATAAGATGTGTTACGTGGATGATGTCTTCATT
Source organism: Spondyliosoma cantharus (assembly GCA_900302685.1). Lineage (NCBI taxonomy): Eukaryota > Metazoa > Chordata > Actinopteri > Spariformes > Sparidae > Spondyliosoma > Spondyliosoma cantharus. The sequence continues at coordinate 9,250 of OMLP01044144.1, forward strand.
GCAGAGTGCTCAGCTCAGCCAGATTGTCAACAGCCTGATGACTCCTCTCAGCTTTTCACCGCTCTCAAAACCACCACACACCTGGAAGGGCAAGGGGGCCTTCACAAGGTAGCGAACAAACGCACGCACGCACGCACACACACACACACACACACGCAAATCTGATGCTGTAACTATCTTGTATCTTGTCACACCTACAATAACATATTCTGTAATTTTCTTCTGTTGTGGTGATATCATATAGACATAGATTTAACAGATGAAAGATCTGACATGTTTTTTAACACTTTAGCTGTGTTTACAATAACAATAAATCAAAATGAAATACAAAAGAGATTTTGTATTGTCTAAGGTATCCAGTTTAAAAGCGTTCTGCTTGTTTTTGTAATGTAAGCTGTTGAAACAGCGCGGTCGGCCCCACCATCTGGCCCCACTTGAATCATCCCTTCATCTCTTTCCTTCCTGATGCCTTTTTAACTCCCTCCGGCTGGCTGTAAAGATAAAAGTGACACAAATAAAAACTTTCTGCTTGTTTATGCATGTAACAAGAGGGATATAAGTAGATAAGACCAGCAACAACTTGAAAACATTGCTTTTTTTAGTGCATGTGGGCTCACCATGAGTCATATCCCTGACATTTCCATGACCTCATCTGATCTCATCCCCGCAGTGGTCAGACAGGACATGATGCCTTTGTGCCTGGGAGCTCTAAGAGGAGGAGACTGCGGAGCAGGAGGCTCTTCAAAGCTGATGCGTCATGCGTATGCGCCCGGACCCGACCCCTGGTCACCTACCACAAGCCCAAACTGTTTGCTCTAGGCACCTATAACCCCCGCAGTGCACAGGTAGGCCACATGCAGTATCCTGCATTTACCAGGCTGTACATCATGCATAATCTGTATGACATTCACATGTGACACAGTCCTGGACACTTCTTAGGACGTTCTCGGATTATGCTGTTTCATTTGCAATAGACCATTTGGTATTATTACTTATTTTCACCTCAATTTTATCTAAATCCTGCTCTGTGCTTGTGAAATAATTCAGTTTCCCCACCGGGATTCATTAATGACTATTCATTAGTGCCGTCCATGTCCCCACACAGTGTAGGCTGGTGTAGGTAATGGATGGATGCTAAAGTAAAGCAGTTGCATTTCAGTTTTTCCCCCTTTCGATTCTGAGAACGTGACAGTAAAAAGACAGTAATGCACTGCGTCTATATTATTTCTGTACAAAGCAAGAGTTGGGATGCATTTTTGGTTTTATAATAATGTTTGAAAAGCAGATGAAAGTGTGTAAACCTGTAGAAGTCATAAAACATATTCATTAAGTTAAATTGAAATTATTCATGTCATCAAAGCAGTTGCTCCTATTCAGGCTTCAGTGATGGAATGCTATATCACTAAAATAGTTCATCAAATTAAACAGGAATTAATGTTGAAAGCCGGACACCTGCTTTTAATTAAACAATCTCTTGGATTTGCTTCAGATGAACAAGTGCATGTGGTTGTTTTAAAGCTCTAACCTTTATTTAGCCAGAGGACAGTACGCAGTCTGTTAGTGTTCGTACTGCCAATAAAGTGCGTGTGTGTATGTGTGTGTGTGTGTGTGTGTGTGTTTGTGAAGTGGTTTGCAATGTAGTTTTAGTAATAAGAATTATTAATTCGAAAAATACATTTCTCCAGTTATATACAATAGCAGATATACAATAAGTTCAGCTGTACCTTGATTTTTTGTTATATCTTAATTTAGATCAGTATTTCATGTTTTAAAATGATCATTACAAAAGGTGTAAAAAAAGGGCCACATAGTGTGTTAGCAGTGGAAAAAATCAGAGACCAAGCCCAGAACCAAATGGTAAATATACTGGAGCATTTGTTACACGAGCACAGGTGAGGACCCAAATAGAAGGTGTAATAAAAGGTGAGCTTCATTTAACAAAAGGGGAATAATCCAGAAACCAAGAAGGAAGTAAGAAGTAAGAAGTATAACCAAAAGCAGGTTGAAATCAGGAAAAACACAAGGAATAAATCAAGTAAACACAAAACCAGAAACATACCACAAGGAGAAACTGTGAGACACAGGAACAGTCTCAAATGAATAACAGAGGTGAATCACCCAGGATGAACTGACAAAGACAGCAGGGCTTAGATACAACCAAAACTAACGAGGGGATGAGGTGCAAGTGGAGTGGAGTGAGGTGGAGAAACACAGGTGAACGGAAAAACACTAGAAACAAGGAGGGAGCTGATGGTCTGGAAAAGCTGAAAAACACTGGGAGGAGGGAGAAGCTAATGAGGGAAAACAGACTGATGAGGTCCACAAGAAAACAGTAGAGAAAATGGAACACTGGAAAAGGGCCAAAGACAACACACAACCAGAAAACACATATAAAACACTCAATAAACCTGAAATGGAAGGACCATGACAGCATTTACTTTTCTCAGCTATTGTTAGAGAACAAAACAAAGCTAAATGGAGAGTGTAATACTATTAAAAAAAAAAAAAAAAATGAATGTTGAAGCTGCTGGGTGTGTAAACAGTGAACTAATGTCTGCCATGAAGGTTTTATACCATAATAATGTTATTATTAATGTCGCTTCCTAAAATGTAGATCTAAAGTCAATCGTATCACTTTGTAGCTTATATACAAACATATAAACCTGATATAAGTTTCACCTCTCGTGTTTGACATACCGTTAAAGGTTCAACATTTTGCTAAACACTACTATTCTAGCAAAGAGCCAAGAGTAACTGTAGCTAATATAATAAGAAGCAGCACCAAGCAGCCACCATTGTGATATTGGTAGATGACTAAGAAAGCCCTTTAACATCCTAATGAATTTAATCAGTGTGCCTAAGCAGAGAGCAGCTCCCTTCAGACTTTATGAGTCATACTCTCATAAAAAAGAGAAAGCCGAGTTAATATTGTAGTGGATGGATGGATGGATATTCTCTATCAACCATTTGGTGAAAAATAACTCTCTCTCTTGGTCTTCAGGACTTTGGGACGTCCACGTCTACTCTCTCCTCCTCTCTCTCGTCGTCCTCCTGTTCATGTTGGTCATCTTGTGATCCTGTAGTCCTTTGCTCTGATCCTGACTGCAGCTCCAACTCCAGTAGGGCCCTGTCCTCCAGGACCGCCGGCTCCACACCTCACCCTGCGCTGTCTCTTTCATTTGGTATGAGAAACGTTGAGATTGTGACATAAACTAGCAAAGTTTTTTCGTAATGTTGTTTCATCCACTGTTTTGTGAAAGGTAGAGTTCTTGGCCTCATATTTGACATGGTTGACCTTTTCTGAGGTGCAACACAATACGCCCCCGCAGGATAATTTGCCAGTTGATGTCTGTAGCATACTGACTGGACGTGCCACACTGTCACATATCCTGTTGTGTTGTTTGGCATCAACATGTATCAAGGGGTTCCAAGCATGTCAGATACCCTGCTGGGTCTGTTGTGTTAAAGGGTAACTTAGGTATTTTTCAACTTGGACCCTGTTTTTCCATGATTTTATGTCTAAGTGAATAATGAGGAAAACGATACTTGAAATTGGTCCAGTACTGAGCGAGACCACCGCAGTAGGCATCTGCTGTAATGTAATCCCTGCAGGAAATTGTGCACCATCAAAGTATGTCCACTTGAAGTGCTTGTTTTTGCTACTGACAGGCTCAGATTCTTATTCCAAGTGTCTGACAACATTATGGAAAGGATCCCTTCTTAGATAGACATTTTTTGTTGAAGGGATGGCGGCCGACCCGACTCACCCCAAAGGGTCAGTATTTGACGAGCTGGGAATGAAACTCAAAAATCAACTTTCTCATTAAAAAAAAGGGGGCACCATGTAGGTTTGGAGAAGAAATTCAAACAAAAAAAATATTTAAAATATTACTGAGATAATATTAAAAACTCAGAAATATAATTTTTTTCCATTAGTAAATAAACAAGCTGTTCTCACAGGAAAATGAGGTCCCCTGAACGCTGAAGCTAGAAAGGTGGCAGGGTCCACCAAATATAAGCAAAGTAAAACTGCAAGAAATTGTGTTGTCCTATAAAGTCAGTTTGTTTATTCATTCATTCATTCCCTTCAGATTAAAATTTCTTGTCCAAAACTACATTTGTGTAGTGCACTTTTAAAGTCTAAGATCTTTTTGTTAAACCAGTAAAAGTCACTTGCCAAATTTTACCAGACTCCATTTGGAGAAGCATTTAATTTATCGTTGTAAAACACACTTAAAACTCAAATAAAACTCACAAAGACCACAAAACAAAAGACCACTCTCATGGAGGGAAAAACAAAGGCTGAAAAAGGTTTATCTGTGCTACACTGAACTGAGAAAATTATTAAAGAACAAAAGGCGTTCCGAAAGGATCCTCAAACAGCTAACCAAAAATGTTAGCAAAATAAGGTCACTCTTCTTCAGAGGAATTACAAAAAAACATGAAAATGCAAACTTGGCAATAAATTTGAGGTTCTTGACAATGGCTGTGAATAAAACTGGAGGTACTCGACATGACAAAATACTCAAGGACAGGGGAAGACGAGGACTAAATACACATGAGGAGGGGTGACACAGGTGGAAACAATCAGGGAATCAGGGGAGACGTCAGACTGGTGACACAGGAGGAAGAGCAAGTGACCTGAAACGAGAGGAGAGTTAATTTTCAACATAAAACAGGAAGTTTGCCAGGCAAAACCCCAAGACAGGACATCCCTCACCGCAGCGTGACACCAAAACTATGTTAGATGTGAAAATAGTTTGAAGAGGAGCAAGGACGAACACCAGAGAAGCGGCGTTACCCTTCAAATACAACAATGAGGTAATAAAAGTGAGAGCGATAGTAGAGAGAGCACAGGAGGAGACACAAAGGAGGCAGATTGGAAACTGATGAAGAAGTCACTCACCCACCTCTCTGTCGATCTCCTGTCAGCCTGAATGATCTTACTCTCCTTTTGTAAATAGCAGAAGAAGAAGACAGTCTGTCAAGTAAACGTCACCTAAAATAATAGTCTGGTACATGGAAACTAACCCTTATCACCGCTTATCATAGCTTAAATAGAGAAGGAATACATAAACAGTGAAAGCAAGCAGGAGGTGGAGAATATGGGCAAATGACATGGAGAATAATGACTAATGATGTCATGTCCATTGTAAGAATACAGAGCACAGGCACTACAACACAAATCATTTATTGTATTATTGATATTAAAGGTGGATTGTAGGCATCATTTCAATAATTTCAGTCCCTCATTCCTTCATTACCTTTTCTTCGCTGCTTATTTTCTTTTTGAAACCGGCAACTTGCAAATTGCAAAACAAATTGCACTGCAATTACTCTGCTTATTTATTATCTATCTACTGAGAATTAGTATTTGGAGTCTCCTTTTGTTGTTTTGCTGCTGCCAGTTTGGCGGCTTGCATAGAAAAAACAACAGATGTGGGTGCTTTGACACTGCAGGTGTGTGATTGCATGCTCACATTTGCAGATAGTGCTGATGAATATTGTAGATTTTGTTTGACCACAAGCTTAAAATTGTGTTGTCATCTTCTTCCAGACACTCCTCTGTCACATCATGTAAAGACGACCCAGGCCAGAGAAGAATGGTCCCTGAAGCCTTTGGTTATCAATGTCCATCCATCCAGTGCAGCACGCTACAACAGATGCAGCTCCACACCGCTGCATAACAGTAAGATCCTGCCCTTTGTTGCTGATTACATACCCTGTTATGTTCTCTGGTGCAGTACATTTCACGTTGTCACAGCTTAGCACATTTGCCTTGATTTGTACTGCCTTACTGAGCAATATGCTTAATTGCTGCCTATGAACAGAGTGGATGTCATGGTGGACTGATGAGACAGATGACAGAAAGGCAGAGGTGCTGTTTATAGAGCTGCACCTGCAGTCTTGTTGTTGTTCATCAAGTAGACAGGAGCCTTCACTGGCTTTTGAGCCACTTGTTTTTGCTGTGTTCTGAGTCTGATTTTTGAAGTCAATTCTAATTTACTGCAAAGTCAAGTCAAGATAACTCGCTGAAGCTTCACAGTAAAAACCTTTCAATGGTACCTTTCATTAGTAAAGCTGTTGTTACATTACTGGTGGTACTTTTGGCCAGTTTGATATGTCATAGCACAGAATAATGTGAATGATTTGTACTGAATCTATCTTTTTCTATTCAGTGTTATTTGCAACATGTCATTTGTGTAGCTTAAATTAATAGTTATATAAACAAAAACAGATTTCAATGTAAAGTGCATGGGAGTTGTTGTCCAAGGTAAGGTTTTAATGTGTTATTCACGTTGTGTTTAGTCATGTTCAGCGACCTCCCTCCTCACTGTCTACTGGAACTGACAGGTGACCAATGAAATGCAGTGTTACTTAAAAACAGTACAGGATTTTTCTGTTTTAACATTGTTGTAATTTTTTAGGGAAAATTTAAATTCACAATTCAATAATCCTACATTTTGATGCAGAGATGTTTCATTGTATCTTTATAAAGACTTCTATAGTTGACATTGTTCTAAATAATAATGTATGAATAATTATAATTAACTGACAATTCATCTTCTTCAGACATTTCTCCTGATTGAATGCATTCGGTAAAAGGAAACAAAACCACGGCGAACATGAAAATAAAATGGCTGCTTCAGAGTCGACTGCTGTGTCTGCTTGTTATCTCCCTGTCCACCATGATAAGTGATTGCTCAGATACCCCACTGGGTCTGTATGAAGATTCCAGCTGAGCAGTAGATGGAGATGAAATCATCTGGGATCTCACCGATGCCAATACATGTCGTGGCATATTAGCCGGAATCCAATGAGTGATCATACATCTGGAAGCTCCCGTCTCAGGGCTTTAAGTGGCTCTTACTCGCATGAATGTCCACAATGTAGATTGATGAGCTGAAACAATCAATGACTGGTTGATTATAGAAGTTTCCCTTTTTATCGAGGGACTACACACTGTGTTTGACAAACCAGTGAGGGGATAAAAGAGACGTGAAGTGATGTAGGGAGAGAGTACAGGAGGAGACACAAAGGAGGCAGATTGGAAGCTGATGAAGACGTCACTCACCCACCCCTCTGTCGATCGCCTGTCAGCTTGAATGATCTTAATCTCCTTTTGTCAATAGCAGCAGAGGAAGACAGTCCGTCAAGTAGACGTCACCTAAAATTATATTGTGGTACACGAAAACTAACTCTTATCAAAGCTTATCATCGTTTAAATAGATTACATAAACAGTGAAAGACAGCAGGAAGTGAACAATATGGGTAAATGACACAGAGAATTGTGACTCATGTTATCATGAGCTGTTTTTCCAGTGTGAGAATAAAGAGCAAAATCACTGCAATATAAATTATGTACTGACATAAAAGGTGTATCCCAAAATGAAAATAAAGCTGCTGGTGTGATGTGAACCAGGAGCAGGAAGCTGACAGGCAGTCACCCACCAAAATAGCAGGACTAATGGTTCCAGATTGGCTTTTGTACACTTTAACCAAAGCATAAAATCCTAAAGGAATTGAAGGGCAGATTGGGATTAAAAGAAGAAATTCCTATGGTATGTTAATTTAGCTTGTGTGTGTGTTTTATTATAGGTCATAAATACAAGCAGCGTGGAAGGCATCATAAAAGCAGCGTTATGGTTCTGTCACCGATCGGGATGGCGGGCTCTGCAAAGAGTCGACACAGGAGAGCCAATCAGAGGAAAAGGAAGAGAAGACGCATCCACAGGCTGATAGAAGGTGTGTGTAAGAAAGTGTGTGTTCAAAGTTGAAATCTTTTGTAAATCTGTGATGAAACGGCTACAGTGAAGGCTGTTGATTCTAAGCAGCGGAGCCATCTTTGATTTATATTTCATTTATGAAAAATAAACTGCTGATTGGATAAGTCAGACCCTGATGAAACGTATGGGAATGGGTGTGTGTTATATTCAGAGGACGAAGATGTTCTGTACCAGCTCTGTGACACAGAGGACAGTTCAGATGAAGTGCTAGAGGAAAGCTACACACAGATTACAAGCAAGCGGGCCTCACAGGTAATGCACGCACACACACACACACACACACACACACACAGTTTAGAACTTACAAATGTACTTGTGTAATGCCCAAACTCTTACCCAGCTATGTAAAACAGCACCCATACCAGTAGTACTTGAGCAAAAGTCTTGAGTAATTGTACTTAGTTACATTATATCACTGATCTAACCTAACCTGACTTTTAGTGATTCAAACATTACATCAGCCTCAAGGACTCTGAAGGTCCAAAAAAACCCACAATTCCAGATATGCCGAGTTCAGCCCTAGAATACTGATGATTTTTTTTTAAGCGAGAGTGAGGTGACATTTGAAATTAAATACACTCAACATAAATTTGAAATTATTTGTTGACATGCATATGAGTTATGTGTCAAAAGCTGGTCTGTCATCAGATTAGAAAGCCTCTGTGATGCAAAACGACTCTGAATGTGTGAACACCTTTGAGTAATTGGTGTTAGCTGTCACGGTCCTCCCAGTTTAACTGGCCCCACATTTCCTTTCAGGGGTTTGTGCGCAAACGCCAGGGAGTGAGCGAGTACAACATTAACAACATCGTCATCCCCATGACAGCAGCTAAAGTGGAAAAGCTGCAGTACAAAGACATCCTGACGCCCAGGTATGGAACAGAACCGACTCTGAGGTTTTGTTTTGCTTTCATTTATCACTCCGCTTAAAAGTACTTTAATTCTGTCTCTGGTGCAACCAGAGTAAAGGGAAGACGAGCTGCAATGTTCGTGCAGCCAGTTTTGATTTTGTCGATCCATTGATAGTTTAAGGATTTATGCTGGATTTATTAAACACAAAAAGAATTAATGAAAATGAAAGAAACTGTCCATATTGTCCACTGCTATTGTCTGTCATCTAAAGAAGTGTCTGTTTTTGCAGTTGGCGGCTGGTTGACACCTCACCTCTGATAAACAGGGAGGCAGAGAACGTGGAGGACAGTGAGGAGGGGCAGGTAGTGTCTCATCATTTTAGACATGAGCTTCTTATTGTCATCTGTGAAGAAAATAAAGTTTTTACACTTTATTTGTGTGTGCCTGCCTGTTTTTCAGGCGGAGGATCTCACAGATGAAGTCATTGCCCAGAGACACCTCGCCCTAGAACAGATTGAGAAAATGCGCTGGGGATCCTGGGGGAAGAGAAAATGCTGCAGGCATCCTAACAGGTGCAGAGACACACAAACATACAAAAATACACACTCAGCCTCACTAAATTCAAGGCGAACTACACATGTCAGATTGGGAAGAATATATTCTTTAGCTTCAGAAATGTCAGGTCCTATTCGTCATATGTTCATCAGAATGTGTCAAAAAAGAGATGCATTTGACAACTGTATTACATCCGGATCTCGGAGTGAAGAAAAGTGGAGTGTTGAGTTATGTCCCTGTGAAGTTTCATGGGGTGTGTTTGTTTTTTCTCTCCAGATCTGGCAGCAGGTTGTCAGGCAGTGGGGGCGGGATGTGCACATCAGGAGAGGAGAGCTCTGTGGAATTGCTGAGTTGTGCTCAGCTGGATACTGATGAACAGCAAAGCTCGGAGGAGTGGCTGGTAAGATCAAAAGCACCACAGCTGAAAAGCCGAATCTCCCATACAGACTCTGAGTATCAGAGTGGGATGATCCGTGTGCCAGAGGAGGGAACGCCACTTAATGACACAAAGCATTTTTCCACTGGGTATAATCTTATAGAATATTATAACTGTCTCCAACATGTCACATAGTGTCTGTGTGCACATAAGTTAAAGAAGTATAAAGCGTTAACCAACGAAAAACATGATGACACATTACAGGATTGCTGCTTTCAAATGCGATCGTATTCATCACGTTCACGGAGTCCAGAATGAACACGGTATTCACCTCCTCAGACGTTGAAATTTTGTATAAGCTCTGTTTTCACGGCTTGTGACACGTTTGCTGCCATATAGTTTTCCTCCCTAAATTTGGAAAATGTCCAGGTAAAATTTTGTTATTCCCAACGGCCTCATCTTATTTATCCCTTTGCATTTCCTGTATTTTGCTATGTGCTCGTTAGCTTTGCTAAATTGTTAGCCTCTGTGTCATGTAAATGCTGTTACCCAGCGACAGTGTTCTCATGACTGAACTACTTCAAATCCAAGCAGATCATGTACACGACTTCCGATGTAGTATCCACAAGGTCAGGAGTATACTTTGAAGGCAGAAAATGGTCAAAGTATTTTTATTTGGATCTGTATCGTATTGTACTTACTCATAGATGCCCGATAAATATACAAGTTGTTTCATCAAGATCCATGCATTATTCAGTTTGCAGTTTTACAGAAATCCATTCAGTTGTTTTTGTGTAATTCTGCTGACACTTCCTCTCCTCAGCCAGAGAGGTAAAATAGGTTCACTGAAAGACTAAGAAAAACAAGGAACATTATTTTTTCTTTCCTTAGTCACCAGATTGAGAAGTATACTGCCTATAAATGGTAATTTATCACCTCAACCGCTGAAGGATAATTTCCCGAACATTCCAGCTAAAGATAAGGCTGTGGTATTTGTGCTTCAGAAAAGAGAAGAGGAGTATAGAGTGGTGAAATTGGGTTGCAGACTAATCAGCACTCTTTCCCAGTCATATTGTGTGAGTTACAAAGCGGAGATGGCTCCTTGAGAGCCTCCACAGATACTTGTCTCCACTTTGCTCCAGTTGCATGATTGGTCTGGACCACTTTGCTTTGATTGGAGAAGGAATGAGTTGCCACTAAACCAGACTGTCCTAATCAACCTTTTCCACACAACAAATATCCCCTACTTCAGTCAGTACGCCTATGATACAAAGTCTAAATGCAAAGAAGGCACTGATATGGGAAGAACAACAGTCAGGGTTTTGGGCTTATTTCACAATTGAATGTGCTGCACATTCTGTTTGAAGTTGATTTAATTTGAATCAACTTTAATGCACATTAAATCATTGATTAATTGATAAATATGTTACATCCTCGTCCTTGTGTCCATAGAGAGTGATTTTTACAATATAGAACTTATAGATTCACTCAGTAACATTACATCCCCTCTGTCCTCCGGCAGCCTCAAACACCCTGGGAGCCACGAGTGTTTCCCCTGGAAGAGCACGATGAAGAAGCCCTGCTCTCTAATAACCAAGAAGGAGTCTCATCAGGGTGGTCAGAGTGCAGCCATGCCTCCCCCACATCAAAGAACTCCAACTCCCATCTCTCCCCAGCTCGGTTCTCTGGTGCTACACTGCCCTCTGGCGGACAAAGCAAGAGCTGAACACCCGATGGCAGCTGAGAGAGCAGTGCCTTACTTTTTTACATGTAAGTTTGGAGATACAGTTAACTTCCTGTTAAACAGTCATTTTATATGTACTGTGTATAAACGCTGCAGCAGAAGGAGCGTTGCCAGATCTGTTTGATGCTTTCCAGCCTAAATAGACCAAAAAGCACCCAATATTGTCTTTTAATAAACAATAGAAATCAATTTATTTAAAAAACAAATAAATGCAGTGAGTAAAAAGTAATTTTTCGTACTTAAGTACAATACTTGAGTAAATGTACTTACGTTCCATCACTGTTCACAGATGTGCTAGAAGACAGGAGGCTACTACATACAATAAAATTATTTCCATCTCTACTTTAAAAGTGAAGAAAAACGGACAGGCCAAAACTGCACAACTGGGACGAAATCTTTCTAATCTGGCAACACTGAGCACAAAATTGTTTGCCCATATCAAAGCTTGTGGAGAGAGTCAACATGGGAGTGTTTTTGGAAGTTACAACACAAATGGTTGTATTTGTCAGTTAAATTATATGATAATTGTGTTCTTTCTTCACCAGATTTCCTCACATCTGGGACCACGGCGAGAAAATACGGCTTGAGAAGTTTAATTGGAATACTTCATACACTCCATAACTACAGTGATTTGAATTTTAACTCCTTAATACTCTGAAGAAAACGTATTTATTTAGTGAGTATTGTTATATGTGTCGCAATAGTTTGAACTGGCTACTGTAGCTTCTTGTAGACTTTCAGGTTTTAATACACAAGAGGTACTGTATGTAAAGAAGTATGTACCAGCACAGCCCCACAGTAGTCTCAGGTTTGTATACTGTTTGTAGTTGTCACATGCTATTTATTTACACAGCTGTCTTAAAAGAATCTCTATAGAAGACTTAAGTGCGTATATATATTTATGTAACTTTGTCTTTGTCTTTGTATTAATATGTACGTGTGCTTTTGGATTTTGTTTTTTTTTCTTGTTGATGCTTTTATTTTGCTGTATATTTTTTATGAAGAAAGAGCAATTGTTAGTAAATATTAACATTAGTTAACACATTCAAGTGGTGGGTGTTGTACTTTATGAGCTGGTAAGTTTTATGATGGCAGATTCATATTCATATGCTTACAGTAAAGGAAATCGGTTTCATTTCAAATCTAAAATGAGAAACAGTGAATGATAATAAGAATCAGGTTTCCAAAAAATGTAAGAATGAAAAAGGAAATATCATAATAAGAGAATTCTTGAAATAGCACAGGTCAAGACACAGATAATCTAAAACCATAACAGTTCATATTATTATGATTTGATGTGCCTTTAGACAGGCAACAATGCCAAAAATAGTCACATTAAGTAAAGCATCTCATTCGTCAGGAGCTCTGTCGTTTTATAACTGTCATGTGAAATACAGCCAAGTGTACTTCACTAAGATCGGTTCAAGCTTATGCTGGAAGGACGATCTAATGTGAGGTCATTTCAGTCGTTTGGATGATTAACATTTATGGAGGTCACCGGCTTTTTTTTTTAGAGCCCCAGTCCCAGTGTAACAGCTTGTACTTTGATCCCAGATGCATAACCTCCTCTTAGAATATCCTTCACAGCCACCAGGAGGCCTGATGGGCAGATGGTAGTCAAGGTCATCCGTCTCATCCAACATGTATGTGTGTCAGTTGCTTCACACCAAATACGAGAGACCGGGTGTCTGGAATTAGAAACTCGATCACATGAAATTAAGTCACAGATGGTAATTATCTGATTCCAGGTTATCAGGAGTGAATAGGATTCTTCTTTAAACAAGATTCCCTCCCCGGTGAAATCAAATGTATGGCTTCTTGGAAAGCAGCATACTTACTGGAGGAGGGGGGGAAAAAACAAGTAATTTCACTTCCACTATCACCAGTTGCTTGTTGGCTCAGATGCTGAGACCTCATCTCTCGCTGAAAAGTGAGGCAAAGCCTACAGTCTCGCCGCGCCTGCAAGGAGGGCCACCATAACTCTGCCAAGTCACATCTGTCTGATCCTGATAGCTGGCAGGCAGAATGAGCCTCTGGTAGCCACATGGGGGCCATATTGCTCTTCAGAAGCCAGCATCAGTCAACATCAAAACAGCATCCCTCTAACTGCTTTTAATTTAGCTGGAATTAACAGAATGATTTGGGACTAAATTGTTGATACTTCAGTATTCCTTAAAAATTAACTCAATAAATGATGCAATTATGGACACAACTATGAAGCAAAATGACTTTTCTGTACTGTATTTCTGCTTGGTTGTAACAACAGCAGTTGTACTCCAGAGGGTGCTCTAACATGTCAAAGAACAACCCAACACTGAAAGCAATAATATAGTCTAACAACATTGTCATGTTACTGTTCCACCATCTGTCCAAACACAAACATGTTCTCTGCAATGTCAGCAGATAAATGTTTGTGGCTGCACTGTAGTGACATCTGATGCAGTTAAAACGTCCATGTACTGGAGTCAGAGGGACTAGTCCCATGAAAACTGTTAGGGGGCAAGTTTTCTGAAAATGACGGGCTGCTACCATTGTTGTTCACAGCTTTGACAGGTGTTTTTAAACGCTGTGGTGGCAAAAGATATTCTAGCATAAGTAAACTTTTGGATAAATGGACGATTACAAGAGGTAAGTAAGATAAAAAAAAAAAAAAATATTAATGACCTTACACCTGTCACACCTGGCTTCACTGCCAGGACCCCCATCATCTAAAAGTAGTAGTAGTTCCAGCTTATCCTCAGCAGTTTCAAGATGGTCTTTTTCTGAAACAAAAACTAACATTTTATGTAACATCTGTCAATACATTTGAATCCTAGAAACGTCGTTTTTTACTGCAAAACATGTTTGTTTTTTTAGAAAGGAAGGGAGCTGTGGAGGGAAATACTAGCTAGCCGAGCTAATAATTGTATGCTAACATTAATACCACAAGCTACTAACAAGAAGTGTAGTTTATGGCCAAAAATCAAATGTCTATAAAGCATGGTTACTTTTAATAATCAAGGAGTTAAATTGGACCTGTCACCACATTTTTATCATTTCGTTTCACTGGCTTATCTTGTCGAAGGTTGGCAACGGTTATGAACTTAACTGTTAGCTAACGGTAACTAAGCTGCTGAGTTGAGCAGTAAGCTAGTTAGCATACATTTATATTACAAATCAATTTAAATTATATTGACATATTCTTCTATTACACATTTGTCATAATGCGCTTCATAGAGCGGTGTAGTTTGTAGTCCTTAAACAAATCCGGTTCTTAGATTCGTGAGTTTTTTCCATTGTTTTTTTTTTTTTTTTTTATTAAAGACCTGAAATAAAGTATGTGGTTACCACAGGCTTGAGATATTTCTCGTTTTGTTCTACCACATAAAACTACTTCTTTAAATGTCCTACAATTTGAATATAATGTGCTTGCGTCTTAAAAATGGCGGTCGCTAACAGGTGCTGATGAGGAATAAACTCCTCTGATGGAAAACGATGGAAGAAACGTGAAGAAGAGACACAGACGAGTGACACAAGATGGACAGATATGAAATAGATGTCAGACCAACACGCTAAAAATAGAGTCTGGACAATCAGGGTGACATAACTAATATCAGATTGAAGACATTTATGAGGGATGACATTTAATTCTCTCCGTATTTAAATCAATGTAACGTGTGGAACACACCACCGTAATTGCGCGAGCACTGTGGCAACGCATCGGTGTGGCGTGACTAGTCTCGTCATTACGGTAAATGCGGGCTGCGGAGCCTGTGTGTCCGACAGACCGGGAGTTGCACTGAGAGACACTGCGCCGAACAGGTAAAAATAAAATAAAATGACTTCTCTTCATTTCTCTGACAAGCGTGATAGTACAAGTGAATGTGTGTGAATGGCAGTGACTCGACAAAAGCTTGGTGATACCGGCGGGTCGGAGGGGAGTGTTTCCACCCCGACAGCGAATGAGCATTTGAGCAGGCACTGAGGCTGAAATGATGAGGTGCCCCTCTCTGTGTGGATGGAGAAAGGACGCATTGTTCGTCTCCAGGAGATCTGGGTCTGGCTTCTCATGAGTCTGTGCTGTCTCATCTCTTGTCTCCAGCCAGGTTAGGTGAGCAGTGCTGCGGAATTTAAGTCTGACATGAAATCACGGCTGAGCAACAGATCAAGGAAGCACGTCTCGGAGATAGGTAAGACTCATTGATTGATTGGATATAATCGGTTCCCATTAAATGCTTGTGTTGTTGGAATAGGATAGTGACTGCATTGTAATGCTCCTACCTATTGCGGTCACTGCGGGGGAACCTGGCTTGCTGCGGTGGCAGTGCTGTAGTGTGAATCCTGTAAGGCATTATAGAAAGCTATAAGATGAGGTCACTGTGAGAAAATCATTGAGAAAACGCCCCTATAGAAATGTAATAGTGGTTTATGATGTGTGCTAAGCTGCCTCCTGGGAGAGGGAGAGAGAGGGGTGCAAATTCAGGTGCTGAGTCATATTGGCTGGCCCTTTTTCTGATTGATCACCCGAATTAAAGCCCAATATGTGCACGTTTGTCTTCATTTTTGCCAATTTACAGCTGATTTGATTCCATTTAAAAATCATGTGGAAAAGCTGTAGATGTGATCTCTCTCATTGAACCCCTTGCTTCATCTGCAAATGCAGCTATAGCAGTCTGGGCTGTTACAACCTCAAACTGACTGGATATTACATAGCGAGCCTAAACATGATAGATGTGTCAAACAGCTTGTCAGCCTCAGTCCAGTTTCATTTACATACAGGAGCTGGCTATTGATTTCCTCTCTGTCGTGCCCACTCTCCGGCAGTGCGTGCAGATACATTTAAATGCCTGATGCATTCGAGATGAGGTAGCAGCTCGGTGTGATCGGGTTCACACTCCTGGAAGACCAGGCTGGTAGTCAATTGGTTTTCTACCATTCCATCTATAGGTTTGGTTGGTGGCTTCTGTAATCGTTAAAGCTCAGGAGGAAATTCAGCTGTAAACTGACATGATTCTCTGTCCTTCTGAGTGTTAGGGAGGACAGAGGTTATGCAAACATTTTGGAGATTTGCCACACACCAACATGGAAATGTACTGTGTCTTCTGCTTCACTCTCTTGCATAATTTCCCTGTGGTCTACAGTTTATAATAGCTGTTGTTTGATTGTGTGCGATTGCGTTTGTATGCTGTTTTACTGCTGAACACTTGATATAGATTTTGTCGAAGTCTAAGTGACAAGGCAGGCGGGCTGAGTTGACCGATGGTGTTTGTGTTTGGGTAAAGGCTAAGAGGGGAAGTGGACCTCTGAGATGAGATGTGCTGCCTAGTCTTTAGAATGACATGCCTGTTTTCTCGTTACTCGTTAAAAGCTGATTTAAAGAACTAATTTGCTGGAAGATAGTGAATATTAATTCTGTATTTAACATGTGCAGAGACATCGTCTCAAAGTGCAGATGTCAAGGTGATGCATGGGGGGTCTGTACCCGAGCTAATGAATCGCTGCCTGTGTGGTCAATACAGGTGGAGGCCTGTTGTCAGTCAGATATCAGAGCAAGGAATCAGGTGAGCATTAAAGAGAGAGTCTTTTTCATTGCTTTTCTTCGCTCCTACTATTGTAGCAATGCCAAATGAACTCAACTTGTACAATAAGGGTGTGGATGAATGCAGATGCAGTACAAAGCGATGCAGACTTGAGTCACTGTGACTTGGACTCGTGTCAACTCAAGCTACTGTTTTTAATGACTTGCTACTGTCATTATTTCACTCATGGGGACACAATCATATTAATTGAGAAGAAAAGAAGAATTAAATAAGCTCTGATGAAGTTTTTTTTGTGTGATAACAGTTTTTCATTGAACATCAGTAATAGCAATTCAATTTCATTCTATTGTCATACTTTTCAAACAGATTAGATAAATTGGCCAAAAATGTCTCGATTAAGGGATGCACTGTAAGGAGTTTTTTCAGCCAATAACGATAATTATAGGTTTCTCATTGCAGATAGTGATAATTTCACATTTATGTATTTTAAAAATAAGTTAATAATCTGTGGTTTGTGCACACCTGAGATGTAGTGAACAAAGTTAGGTGATTTATTATTCCTTTGCTGTTGTTACATTTGTTGTGCTAAAACAGACTTTCCCCCCCCGACTCTGAACCCCTGTGGAAGATGTTTTTCAGATTACAATTGTGTTGTCTTCCTGGGAAACTGTAGGAAAAGTCCACACCAGCGACAATGTTTCTGGTTCTCTAGTCTTCTTATTCTTATTATTATTATTACTCCTTTTCTTCTTCTTCTTCTTCTTCTTCTTCTTCTTCTAGTACTACTACTTCTGCTTTGTGACTATGACTTGCCCAAGACAAAGTTACTTGGGACTTTCTTGAGACTTATAAATGACTTCAGTATATGTAGTTTTGTGAATGAATTAAGAACAAGGTAAGTGTCTAACATAGCCTGGGGTTTTGGTTTAAATAGGATAATTAAGCCAAGAAATTAAGCCCACGTTAAGATTAGAATAGCCCAAAAACTAAACAACAACGGCAGACAGCCTCAATACTGAAAATCTCCCCTGGGTTGTCGCTGGCAAGAGGCAACTGGTAACAGTAATTGGGAAGAAGAGTGAGAGGGGAATATGATCAGAAACGGAAAAAACAGTCCAAAAAAGGCAGTGCTGTTAAAACAGAACTTGAAAACCGATTGTTTATTTGACTGATAACCAGTGAACGGAGTCTATCACTGAGGATTGAGTGTACTGCCAGTCAGGAGTCTGGTGGCAGCATTTTAGACCACCTGCAGGGGAGACTGGCTGACTCCCACTGGAGAAGAGTTAGAAAAAAGCAGACAGAGATAAGTGCACAGACAGTTTCTAGATATCCACCTCAGACAAAATGTATCAATGTGAAATGGGAACATTTGGTATTCAAAACAAGTTTACTTCAGTTGCTTTTAAAAGTCTTCAGGGAATTTATGGGTTGGATTGGAAGACAGTTTAAATAAAAAGAAGGTGAACATCCCTCCCCGCTGTCAGTTATAATTGTGGAAAATCAACAATAAATGTGTTAATGAACCTCACCACGTTTTCAGCTCCTGATAAAGCTGTTTGGATTATAAGGTTAAACTGGGGATTTGTTATGTCACCACATGTGTCGCTTACCTAAATGGACCTGTGTTGAACGCTAATGCTGGTTTTTGCCGTGTCACTGCATCCCTTTCATAGCAGTTAGATGTACTGTATGTGTAAAATCCAGCCCAGTCGTCAGGATGAAATGTTGCAGGCTATTATTTTTGCAAACCAATGATACATTTACGTCTGTGTGTCACAGGCCTACATGTCATATTAACAGTTTGACAAAAAGTGCTCACATTGCTTGTTTATAATCCTGACTGTTTCAGGGGGGCCAGGGGTGGTGGTGAAGTTGCAGTACAGACTAGAAGGCTGCCAAGCCAGTGACCACGGTTCAAGACTATGTTTAAACATTTGTAAGCACAGGATTCAATAATAGGGGGAAAAACAACACTGCTCACCTGGTATCAAAACTAGTTTAAGGGCCTGAGCTATAAAACATCAAATAAGAACAGAAAAAAGCATCCACACACTCAGTTAGTGTTCTCACATTTGTAAAACCACTGGATATTTTTAAGAAGAGCTCACAGTTTATGTTTAGTTTTGAGTTAGTTTGTGCTTGTAGGTACACCTAAAATATGTGCTGGTGCACCTAAATGAAAAAGTGAGCTGCACTAGTGCGGCCATTGTAAAATGTTAGTCTGGAGCCCTCTCTCTGGACATTTTCAGCAGAGTTTGTGTTGACCAAAACAGGTATTTTGTAATAAAACATGATCTGTTCCTAACCCTAACCAAGTAGTTTTTGTACCTTAATCTAACCAGATCTAACCAGAAAGTGTCGTTACATCATATTAAATGAAATTGAAGATACGTTTACGTATTTACATATCTGTGGTTTGCATAAACATACAGTGCCAGCATCTCTTCTGGTGAATGGGTTTAGGTTGGTAAAATCTATCAAGCTGTGAAGTACGACAACAACATTTCATGTATAGGAAGTGGAAACATTCAGTCAATTGCTTGCTTTCATTGTCTTCATTACAGTTGGCTTTCAGCGTGAACAGTACAGGCAGAGATGCCAGCTTAGGTAGCACTGCAGCAGGCCGATTCACACTTGTGTGGTGCCAGGTACTGTAGGTCAGCTTTACATAAGCCTTGTGTGTCAGTGAGACGATCTTATCCTGATTCATACAAAGATACTTAGTCAGCTGGGCACAAACACACACACAAAAAAAACAAACAAACAAACAAACACACAAACAGACAGTTCTCACTTGTCACGATTGATGTAATGCTGCGTGTGTGTGTGTGTGAGACAGAGAATGAGGAAGAGGCTCTTTATGAAAGAAGAGAGACACTCGGTGGTAGCTTTGGCCGCAGCAGCACCATCACACTCAACGGGCATGTCAGTCAGCTCGTCGCCAATCTTTCTTTCTCTCTGGTGAGGTGAAAGTAATCCAGGTTTTGTAGAAGGTTAGCTTGATGGTCAGTATCCCTATGAAGCAGTGAGAAGACGATCCTGTGCTTACACGAACGCTCAACAAGGGATGCAACTAACTATCATTTTCATTATTGATTGTTTTCTTTTTGTAATGGTTTGATTGTTTGACAAGGCTCCAGACTTTTTTTCACTGGTGCGACTGACTTTTCCATTTAGGTGGACCAGTACTTAATTAATTTATTGAATTTATTCAGTCAAGTTTAGTTGACAAGACACAAGTGATGATGACCAAACTGGATTTTTTTACTCCCCTGTATCTTAACACTATATTTTATGTAGCCTATATTTGCTTAATATCTCATCTCATCTCATTTTCTTCCGCTTATCCGTGAGGGTCGAGGAGATTTTATCACTTTTATCCCCTTTTTTCAAGGGGTCATTGGGGTTACTGGAGTCAGTCCAAGTTATCTCTCTGGGTGAAGGCAGGGTACACCCCTGGATGAGTCGCCAGCTCATCGCAAGGTCCTTACTGATGGCAGAGGCCGCCATGCAAGGTGCCAACTGCACATCAGGAGCAATTTTGGGGTTCAGTATCTTGCTCAAGGGTACTTCGACATTTGCTTAATATATTTCAACAATTTCAGAGAAGCTGTGTTAAAAAAATGAATAAAATAAAAAAAGGATGGCAACCCATGAGGGAAAATCTGTGAGGGAGGGAGATCTGTGTACTGTGTTGTATGTTCAGTTGTGTAAGTTGGATGTTTGATAAAGGACTTAATGTCGGGAAAGACTGAATCTGTTTTACTCAGTGGTAGTTATCCAGGTCCAATATGATGGGTTCAAGAAATAAATGTCAGCCCATCTGTCTCACGGGTTGCTATTAGGATTGGCATTGATTATCAGATTGTGTTCTCTTTGTGCATTTAACAATAAAATAATCAACACTGAACAATCTTCATCTGCAAAGTAACTAGTAACTGAAGTTATTAAATATATGCAGTGAAGTAAAAAGCACCAGTTTGCCTCAAAAATGTGGCGACGTGGATGTGTAAAGTAGCAGAAAATGGAAATATTTGATACCAATAAAATAACCCAGAGTTTCACATTTTTGTATCTTCAAAACAGTTTACTGATCTATAGTTTATAGACATTTATTGGTAAGAAAGGTTCAGGTGTAATGAGCAAAGATGGATGATTTGATATTTGATGGTTCCAATAAAATCTGTTGGCTTAAAATCGTAAACTTTTTCCCTCTTCTTGGACACTTGGGTTTTGGAAATTGCAGACCTATCATGACTGCAAACGAGTTATTCTAAATTGTTTTACTGCAAATATACTGTATGTTCGATCCAAATATTAGTTATCGGTCTCCTAGTTTCCTAATGATTGGCATTGGCCCTGACAAAAACAAATCAGTCGATCCTTAGTTGCCATACTTAAATTTGTGGAAAGGCCATGGACTTTTAAGTGCTTTTTAAAGTTTCCCCAACTGAATATCTCCACTGTCAAATTCCATCTTTTAACTGCGAGAATCAGATTTGAATGTCTTTACAAGCATCTTACATCCACAGAATGGAAGGCTCACTGATTGCTCCATCATTAAAGAAAAGAAAAAGTGTAAGTCGTAACCTTAGCTAAGCATTAAAATGCTTATGGACTGCAGAACGCTGACCTCAGTTGTTGTGCACTTGACAGTCCTGTCAGGGAGCGGGCCAAGTTAAAGCTTAAGTCATTTCCATTCTTGGCCGTGCTTCAGGAGAGGCTGACCTCGGCTGACCTCCAGCTAAAGGATATCCACTTTGTCCACTGACAGATTTCTACCTGCTACAGTGATATTCCCATTTTTTAACTGTCATGTTGGGCCTCTGTTCTTCAACTCTGGTTTTTCTTTTTTTGCCCTGAGGGACACTTTGGATCAAGATAGCTGACCTTTAGTTCGGGGAGGCTGAGATCAGTGAAACCCACAAGAGTCCGTCCGAACACCAGGACTCTATCTGTCTTCCTGATAGCGATAGAGTTCAGGAAGGAATTTAATATTTAATATATTGAAGCCTTAATTTTTCTGTAGTTAAAGGCTTTAAATTTAAGTTCCCAAAGATGCTGCTTTCTCAAAAAAATGCCCTCAGTTGCTCCACTGACCTTATAATATAACAGTTCTGCAATAATCCACAATCCTTTCTATGTGTAATGCAAATTTCAGAGCATATGTTTCGCTTCAGAACATGAAAATGTTGTATCAAATCTTTGCTTACAATATAAAGTTACAGGCTTGGGATTTAAGAACGATTGGAAAGATGCAGGATTAACAAATCAGGAAATCAGTATAGAAATGTAGCTAGACAGCTTTTGAAGTCACTCATCTGCGGGTATTCTATATTATGCTGATAATGAAAATTCACCAGCATCTTAAGTTATTTTGTTGAGTTTATTTTGTTTTGTGATTGATACACCCCCAGCTGCAGGCTGACATAGATGACAACAGGACAGCTACTGTTGCTTGAGGTGTTTGGTGGAGTGTCTCTTCCAAAACACAAGAAGTTCTTTGAAAATCTTGAGACGAGGCTTGTTTGAGAAGCATATTTCTGCTGCGTATAACACAAAGAAAGCAGCAAATACATAAATAAACAGAAGACACAACTAGAGTTTTGAATGGGGGATTTATTTTTGCCGGTCCATAGGATGCAGCTATTTCTATAGAGCCACATTCTGTTCACCCAGCAGTACATGACCGAGCAGATAGAGAGCTGATAGAAAAACATGTGTGGGCTGAACCAGGAAAAACATAAGGGTGAGTCACAGCTCACCGTTGCCTCTCCTCTCCTCTAAGTATGTGTGTCTCACATCAGTGTGTGTTGGTGTGTGCACACTGTTCATGTATCACTCAGTCTGTGTGTGGGAGTGTATGCTTGTGTGTGGGTATGAGTTACAGTATTATGTGCTTG
This sequence comes from Spondyliosoma cantharus, assembly GCA_900302685.1. Classification (NCBI taxonomy): domain Eukaryota; kingdom Metazoa; phylum Chordata; class Actinopteri; order Spariformes; family Sparidae; genus Spondyliosoma; species Spondyliosoma cantharus. The sequence continues at coordinate 31,989 of OMLP01044144.1, forward strand.
TGTTAAAGGAAAAAAAAAATCCCCTTCAGTGTCTTTCACGTTGATATCTTATGTGTGAATGTGTGATGTTTAGTGCATCTCAGGCTTTATTTTGTGACATAATGCTGTAATTTTTAGTTTCTTTCATCCGGCTTCATCCGATTCAGTAACACTGAGTGGTTCAATGCATTTTGCAAAATGTCTTATAACAAGCTCCAGAGAAGAGTGTGTGGGCACAGAGATACAGTTAAATGGCCTGTCAGTTAGAGAAACCTCAGGTTAGTGCTGTGCGATATGGACAAAATTATATATCTTGATATAGCTAATTTTATATCCCGATAACGATATATATCCCTTGGGGTTCTGCTTCTGTATCCGTGTCTGATGTAACGTCACTTGTAACATTATTTTCGTCTTCCATTGCGCTCTCCTCTGTCTCCGGCATGCTGCTTTGCCTCTGTTTACTCCCGAGCGACCAATGCCGTAAATGAGTCCTTGCAGGTGACATAAAAATGCTCCCACAAAGCAGTAACATTGCTGCAGTTACATTCGCCTTCATACAATGAACTTGTTTTGAACTCAAAATTTGGATATCCAACGGTCATTCCGACGGCGTATTAAATCACAACTGTAGTGTACGTTAACGTTAGTGTAGCAACAGTGCTAAACAAATAGCCTACACGTTAAAATTACTATATAAACAACAGAGGGTTATATCCTACGGTAGACATTTTTATATCTCACTACGATATATATCGTAATATCGCACAGCTCTA
>OMLP01044145.1:8592-19532 GCA_900302685.1 Spondyliosoma cantharus
TGTCTCTGGAAACTTGTGTAGAAATAAATCGCCTCGACTGTCAGCCCTCCCCACCGAGACTGCAGTGAACTTTCCCCCAGAAAGCAGCCTCCCTCCCCACGAGTGAAATCCAGACAGGGTCCTCTGTTTACTGATGGTGATTATGTAACTTTGTCATTTTCCAGGATGCATGATGGGTCAGGATCTCAATCACAACACATTATAACAGCATTAAAAACATAAAAAAAAACACACATCTCAACATCATAATGTGTACCATCACACCTCTTTTGGTTCCGCAATGTTGGCATGCTGTATGAAACAAAGGCGGAGAAAAGGCGAGCCTGAGCCAGAGTTTCTGTGTGAAAAGAATGGTAGCGGTACTGTTCGGCTGTTTGAACCCCCTGGCCATGCAAGACTGCCTAGGAAAAGTGTGGTGAGTTGGAGATTCGAAACACAATGGGTAAGATAAGTTCAAGTTTATAATTACCTTTTTTAATTGACATTCAAGAGAATCTGGAACCCAGCATGATAGATGTTTTTAAAAGTACAATCAGTGCATCAAATTTCTAATCAGGGCCAGATATCTTTTTGAAAATATTTTGCGACTACTGCTCACGTGCTAGCTGAGATTCTGTGCCGATGCCATTTTCAATTCCTTACTTCTACAAATACCATGTTTTTCGAGGAAAATCCAAAGTTAGCGAGATACTTTTCATCCTGTGAGCACAATCAAGCAGCAACTGGGAAAACCCCCTTTAGATCACACAACTTTAAACGCTTTGAAAAGAAATCGCTTCTGGCAGGGAGACATGCTGAAGAAAAGAATCACTGCACTTAATTCATTTTCCACCGCTGCTTCGATGCTATATAACCTGTGATGCTCTGCCACTCTCGCTCCCTTTTTCTCATGCGCGTTTATTGTGCTTTCCTGTCGACGGTTGTGGTGAAAATGGAGGCACAGGCAGACTGTAAAAGGCACATAAGCTGTGCAGTTTTCAAATCACACAATTGTTCCTCGAAGTTTTTTGATGAGAAGCCTCGGAGCAAAGTTGCTCTTCAGTGAGTGTTTTTCAAGAATAGAAGAAAAGAGATAAATAAATGTAGTTTTTGCACTTGATTTCCTGTACAGGAGAAAAAAAAACTCAAAGAACTTTGGAAATGCAGCCACATATGCAAAAGTAATTAGCAAAAGTTTGAGCACAAAAACAAATCGATTAATTAAACACTCTCTTTTTAACTCACATTGATTTGCTTACCATTTCACCGCACAGCATATATTGACCAAATCAGTTTTCCTTTGTTAAGAAGAAGCCTTTCAGAATGCAATCCATTCCCTTCAGGTCCATCAAAATGTATATTTATAGCTATATTTTTGGCAAGATCACATGTACTTTATTTCAGAGCCAGTTACCCAGTGAACTCCACTGAGGTGAGTTGTGTTGGTCTGTCACTCACGTTTAATGGAGCTCGAGAAGTGATGGAGTTTTCAATCACCATCACTGTAAAGACACTTGAATGTCAATGTGGCATTGATCGCCTTGACCCTCAGTCATGCCTCACAGTATAGACCGACTGTCCTCCATTAGAAATCCAGACTGACAGCCTGGCCAGGCGGCAGAACTCATTAGACAGGCCTTATTGAATTGGCAGCTTCCTCACTTTGAAAGCACAGAGAACAAATTCTAAATTTGTCAGCTTGAAAGACAAAAGACAGAAACATCAAAACAGAAAATGCAGTATCAGATAATACTTTTTTTATCACATCAGTGCAATCAGGACAAAATCAAGCTCTGCAGCAGACTTTTGCTACCAGCACATTTTGCAAAACAGCCATAAAAAGAGAATGGAAATATTCCCTCAGTAGCCATTGAAATGCACAGCTACAAGCTGTTGTCCTGTCCACCATGTGGACATGGCTGGCTGTCAGCAGCCTTAGCCAGCACTGCGCCTTGCATATGAAACAGGACATGGGCCTATATCCCCTTGGGGAGTTCACTTCCTCTGAACCTCCACCACCACCACTGTCCCACAGCCCTCCTGAAACAAGCAGGCCCTTCAGCTGGAGGCCAGATATCCCCAGCAGCAGTTGGGGCTTCTCAGGGGTGGGGGTGGGCTGGAAGTAAAAGGGGAAGTTTTAGCTCCTGCACGTTAGGGAATGGCAACCAAATATTAGAGTGCAATGCGTTAGAAGTAACCCAGCAAATGACAAGAGTTGCGTCCCTTGTTATAAACGTAGATCGAGTCTGAACAGGAAACTCACCATTTAGAAGGGTAACAAAAAGAGTGAGAATGATGCAAACCTGCTGGTTATGAACCAGACATGAGTCAAGCTTGAGCTAGCCCGACAGCAAGCACCACCTACACCCTCTGTCCCCAATTCGCTTTCTCTATCTCCCTTAAACACATGGATTGTGTAGAAATCACATCATCTTGAGGGTGAATCACAAAGTTTGCAACATACTAAATCTGCAGCCGCAATCCTTATCTAAACATCCTGATGCGGAAAGCCACTGATTATGTGTGCCACCCACATGTGTACCAGCCAGAAACCAAAAGACTCACAGCCAAGGGCTGGCATGAGCAACTCGGAGAAGTGTTCCACACCCAGTATATAAACTCATTTAAACAATTCAATAGCCCACTGCATTTATAATCAGCGCTGTGGCTCCAATCACAAAAGACACGAATGGAGAGTGAACTTTTACTGCTAATTCACACTTCCACAAATGCAAGCATGCTGCAAAAAGTGCAAAGCTGTTTTTACTCAAATGGTCAGTGATTCAGACGTGTGCATCTCAGGAGGAAGCTCTCACAAGAGCGTCTGTGAGGAGGGAAGTGCGACAATATCACTTCCTGTGTCTGTCTGAATGTGAGACTGCTGCTAACACTTTTGAAACACCCTCATTAATATTCACAGAGCCACACGGCCGCTCCACTAACAGCACACAGATGATGGCATTTTCCTGTGAGCTGAAACGGCAGCACGATGCAGTCTAGCACTTTGCCTCACATCCTCCAAGAACATTTTCAAAGTGCCTCAGCTGTGCTGAAATGTGCTGACAAAGGGGATCTCTGTTGCCATAAGTTTAGCAATATTCCTGAACTCCTACCCAGCATGTATTCCCTCATTAGTGTTCCTTGAAACAGGCTACTTGAGGAAAAAAGGAGGAGTCGAATTAAAAAGCGGGACAGAGGCTCAAATGAGCCTTGGGCTTAACACTTGGGTGCCCTGTCGGCACTTATAAAAATAGAAGAGGCCCCTGAAAGTGGGGGTCCTTGAGGTGTGCCCACTCGAGTCTGAATGAAAGTGTGTGCCAAGAGTGGGTATTCACCATGCATGGCAGGACTTTGGCGCTCTACAGGATTTCAAGGATCTTCAAGGATTTCTCTTTCTTCGGCAGATTCCTCTGAAAGAAGCCTCAGCGGAGGACTGGAGGGAAGCTGCTTGTAAACACTTTTGCAGTTGCTTTCTGTGCCTCATCAACAAGTCTGCTGCCCCAGAAGTCCACTCTGGTTTCAATCAAATTGGAGTAAAAAGTGTGTGTGGAGGGGACTGAATGTGAGTGGGTGTATGTCAGAGGTGGGTGGCTGGCCTGGGGTAGGTGGATGTTTGGAGGGGGGGGGGTTGCTGAATGCTCCCCTTTGTTGGGATCATATTATGTTTCCACCACAATACTTCTAAACCCTGCTTCATCAACTCCATTCATGTGTAACAGTTCATGCAAATAGCTGCACTAGCCTTTTTTTTTTTTCCTGGGGGTGAGGTGGGGGGTGGGATCCTTCTATCAGTCTACCACCAAACTACACTCTCTCAAAACTCCTGCCAGAACACCAAAGCACGGATTAGAATCCCTTCATACAGTTTTACAGCCCAAAGAGTAGAGCCGTGGGAAGCACAGAAAACCAGATTTAATGTTTAAACAACTTCATTTGGTCCGAGGCGTTGCATCTGACCACATAAAAGCACCGGCAACAAGCAGAGCCAAAGCCTGCATGGAGGCTCCGATTCTGAGGGCTGAACATTAGACCTGGTGTGTCTCACGTAAGAAGAGGATCAGAGGATGTGGACACAACGGAGAGAAGAAAAAAAAAAAAAGAAACGTCTTCGACACTGATAGCAGCTCTGGTTAAACCCACAGGAAACTAGACGCATGACAGCTAGACTAACATTACATATGTTGATCACACAGACAAGAACATGGGCAGCTTGGTCATAATAACAATAATCTCACTGCTGAGCGAGTTTACCCTTTACCGTGGAAACGTACATGCACTGAACCAACGAGCAACACAAATGTGGACTGAGGGAGAGACGGCGTCTGCTCTGAGTGGGGAACGAAGGAAAGGAGAACTATTTCCTCACTTACACCTGAGGTCACGTTAATCCCCACGCCCCTCCTAACTGCTGGGTACCATTCCATGGCAAATGAGACTGGATTTACAGTGAAGGCCAATAAAGAGAAGCCTGACAGGTGTTTCACAAATAATGGCTTTATTGCCAGCAGACCTGTTTGTTTTCACTGTTGGGTGAGGCCCAATTAGCAACAATATATAAGTGGTTCCTACAGAACAGTACAGAACCACAGAGACTGACTCGACTGACGTCAGTGTGATAATGAATGCTTTCAGTACATTCTTTAAGTCGGACACATTTCGATTTGTGTGGTCTGCAGAGAAATATCAAATCATATACAGCACACCTTCAGACTGGAACAGTGACACACACACACACACACACACACACACTGAAGGCCATGAGGTTGCATCTAGAGGGCCACACTATATGGATCCACCTTCAGGATATTAGTGCATTTGGACATTTGGATAAAACTGTGTGTTCAAAGCAACTTCAAGACGAGTTGCTGTTAGAAGGAGCGGCTACACAGGCAGCAGGCTGAGGTGAGCGGGACACAGTGAGAACATTCACAGTCAAAAGGAGCTGCTAAGCACAAACTGGATCATGAGAATGAGCAAACTAGAAATAAAGCACCGTCGGAAGCAGAAAGCGAACAGGTGAGGTGCAGCCTGGTGAGGTGCAGCCTGGTGAGGTGCAGCCTGGTCCAACTCACCCTGGATGATGCTTTCCTCTTGTACTTGTTGGCGAAGTCAAATTTCTCCTTGATCTCGTCAAGGAGCTGCTCCAGACGGGCCGTCTCCTCTTTCCCCGTGTAATCCTGACCCAGGAGAATGTACGCCCTCCAACTGGCCGAGTCGAAGCCCCAGTGGCAAGTCCTGTTCTCCTGCGCCTTGTGACTGTGCACCACGAACTTGTGGGTCGGGTACATGAGTCTACAGTCCATGCACTGTATGCACGCTGCGTTGGGGCTGGTGTACAGCTCCGGCACGAACAAGCCCTTGCACTTGCCGAAGCACTCGTGGTAGACTTTGAAGCTCCTCTCGGTGAGCTCCAGCTCAAGCGAGCCTCCGCTCAACTCCTTCTTGCAGCGCGGCGGGTAGGCTCCTCCGTAGATCAGGGCGTTGCAGAGCCGCTCGGCGTCCGTCTTGGTGATGAGGCCACAGGACGGCGCCGAAAAGGGCAGGATCCCCATGACTTTGAGGATCTCCAGCTGGTCCGCCGTGCACCGGGAGCAGTAGATGTGCAGCTCGTCGCACACTGAGTTGATCTGCTGCAGGGTGAAGTCCCGCAGCACCGTGTTGAGGATCTGCGGCAGGCACAGTCGTTTCTCCCCGCCGACCACAAAGCACGAGATGGTCTCGCCTTCCAGCACCGTCTCGCACCTCTCCGTGGAGCGGTCCGACGGGATGAACAGCGGGCCCGGCATCACTGGCGGCGGCAGATGCTGCAGAACCGGCTCGGGCTCCTTACCGTCCTTCTTGAAGAGGAGCTCATGTTGCCACCGGGCAGAGAAAGCCGCCGGTCCGCCCAGAGAGCTCATAGAGCTGAGGTGAAACTGCTTGAGAGTTTGTTGCAGTCCCGGATGAGGCTGGAAGCTCTGCCGACTTACAGTCTCCATGTTTTTCCTGCAACTTTAGAAGCGTAAATCCTTCTTATCGTCGACCGGGAATCTATCCGTTCCTGAAGCTGGTAAATCCACGGCGTCCCAGAACTGACCAAAATTACGAAGCGCTTCATCAAACATCCAGTGAAGTCCTCGACGGCGACTTTTTACAGTTTCACTCCCGTGGCGACTGATCGAGAACCGGCCGCTCGCTCCCTGTAGCGGGTCGCGGGCTGTCCATATCCGAATAAACGGCCGTCCAAAACTCCAGAGAAGCGAAAAAGTTCCGTTTGACGGGGCTCCAAAACGAAGAAGGCGAAAATGAAACAAACGCGGGAGTTGTGAGTCGATACAGCTCGATACAAAAATCCTTATTTGAGGCTCTTTCCGCTGTCGAGGACTGCAGCGATCCGCTCCGTCTGCCCCCGCAGTTCACTCTGACTGTATGGAGATGAGAAGTCTGAGAGCCAGCCTGCCCGCTCTCTCTCTCTCTCTCTCTCTCTCTCTCTCTCTCCCTCTCTCTCTCTCTCGCTCCCTCGCGCTCCGTCTAGGTCTCTCTCGCTCTCCCCCTGTGTTTGTGTGTCTGGCTCAGTCATTGAATCGCAGCCAAGAATGTGAGTGACTCTGCAGGCAGGCTGGGCTCTTCCAGGAACAAGCCATCACCCCTTACTGCCCTGCGAGAGAGCGGAGAGGAGAGGAGAGGAGAGGGAGGGGAGGGGAGAGGAGAAGGAGGGGAGGCCAAGCGAGGGAGGAGAGGGGGGAGACGGATGCTGCGTTCACGTCGCGTGTGAGCGCTGGACGATCGCCGTTAACCATGGCTGCAGTAAATTGTGGAGCCGTGGGGAGTCAGTCAGCAGGCTCGAGGTCTACATGAGCGCTGCTTACAGTCTTATTCTTCTGCTTCACTAGAATTCAGGGGGAAATGATGAGGCTGTGAGCTACTTCTGTCTGACAGCAGATTCACATTTTACCTTTAAAAGAAAACAATATAGAAAACTGTAAATAAAATAGTTAGAACAAACATTCTGCGTTTAATGACTTCAGTAATAATGACCCATTGTTATAAGCCTACAAATACAATGATGGTGTCAGTGCCTAGGAAGTAGGCTACTACTATTCTGTGAGAGGTCTGTAGGTGCTGTTTGTCTGGCTGTGACTGAGAGTTACTTCTTCAGTGGCCTACTAATATTTGATTCTTCTAACACTTCTGTAACTCTTCCATGTATGTTTTAATAACACTTCTATACGCTGCTGTTACTGTTAAATACGTGACTTGTAGCCTCACTGATTTTTTTTTTTTAAAACACTCTATGATTTAACTTACAGGAGGATCTGAATACATCACTGCCTGAGACAGTGAGCGCTTGCTGCTAAAACAGTAATGTAGTTATAATCCAAAGCGTTCATATCAGGCGTTAGGATCAAACCCAGGGCATGTAGGCCTCTCGACGCCTTGTAATAGACTAGCCTATTTTTATTTATTTTTTTCGCTAGTTGACTGACTGTATCTGGAATCAACATGACGTTTCCTACACGTCGGCGTCTGAAGTGTGCTCAATCACCAGCTGAAACCTGAAGTGGACGGGAGTTCTACACAAGAAGCTCATATTTACCATCTTTCCCATGGGCCATGAATGCAGCAGAGGAATAGAGAATCCTTTGCTTCACGCTGTAAGAGAGAAAAAAAGCCCAGAGACGATGGGTGGTGTTTTGCGAGACATGACAAATTTAGCTTTGGAAGAGGAAACGCAAATTGCATGACTGACTGCGGTTTATTTATTTCCCTTCTGCTTGAATGTGTTAAAATTGTTTGGCGAGTATGGGCGAGTAAACAACTTTCATGTGTTGCAGACCTTGAGAGACAATCTCATTAATGAAATGAAGAGAAGATTTAATTTTCTTGTCTTGTCTTTCTTTCAGCTAGTATTTGGTATGGGCAGTCAAATCACCACAAACACAAATAAGTGTATCTTTGTAATTTTCGGCATCAAAAGCTATTTTCTTTTCTTTTCAATTCATTTTTGTGTTTACCAAAATAACTCAGTTTAATGTACAAAGGCAGGCTTATACAGTGTGTCTATTCTTACATTGTTCACAGAAGTGCATTAATACAAAGCACAAACTTTCAGTCACCACTGGATTAGATGTTTAAATGTAAAACTATGCCTGGTTGTTAAGTTTGTGTCCACAGATGAATAAGTGATGAGCGGTTGGGGCACATTATGTTCATTCCAAAATAGCCTGACCAATTAGAGTTCAATCTGACACTTCTGATGCATTATATCTGTAAATGTTATCATAGGGGGTGTAAAAGGTTCTGTAAAAGAGAAGTCATAGATTTTTTTAAATAATTATCAAAAAGAGTGAGTCAACCTTGGGAGGTCTCAGGGCGTGTTCACCTCCAACACTGATGGGGAGCAGTTTGCTGTTCCTGTGGCGTCCCCTAGCCAAACACTGCTGTAACTGCAACAAGGTGGTGGTGGTGGGGGGTGGCAAGACCTGGAAGGATCCTCCATTGAAGGCTAGAACAGTCTGAAAGAAAACTTGTGATTATGCAGACATGAAATAGACAGAAAAAAAGTACAGGTTGGTAATGATACTCAAATAAAAAAAGAGCAGAATGCAAACATGCTTTATAATGCTCAGTATGCGTACAAATGCAGGTGCGTGGCATGGGGAACACAGAATGGCTTAGATCAGCAGCTGTCAACTGCAACGCGCCTCAAGCTTGGCACTCGTCCTACTCAGGCAAGAAGCTTTTGCTGATGTGTCTCTGAAAATGGAGGAAGAAGAGGGATTGACACAATGAATACGCCATAGAACAAACCATACATATTAGTGCAGCAGATTAATGGCATATTTCAAGAGAATCGTTCAAATTGGTATACAAGCATGACATTTGGCACAGATACTCTCTAAGTGTCACTATTTGGGAAAAAGGCGCTAGCCACCCAAATAATTCAACATGGCTGCCATTTTTTTTAAGATGCCCGCTATTTCTGTCAAATGTTCATTATGTCAATCGCTCAAACAGTGATGTAGGAATAACATTTTGTGAAAATACACTCTTAAGAATGTTTTTTTGGAAAACGGTGCTTGTCCCTCAAAAATTCAAGATGACAACCATTTTTCAAGATGGCCGCCATTTCTCTTGAATCCTTACATCAATTTTTCAAATGGTGATGCTATCATCAAATTTGGTACAAATATTCTTCAAGGAACATTCTCATGGAAAAAAGGTGTGTGCCACTCAAAAATTTGAAAAATTTTCAAGATGGCCACCATTTCTGTCAGAGCTCAATTTAATGTGTTAAGGAAGGTTTTGTTTAATAGAGTGAACGTCATTACACAACCAGGGCACACTGGTGACTTCACTGCTGTGGAACTCAGCATGGGGTTCAGTGTCAGCTGATCTAGTTTTACTTACACTGTAGTTCTTGATCAGTAGTAATAATATAGCTAAGTTTAGTGTCCCAAATGCTCTCTAGCCCCTCATCAATTAGCTAGTAATAGATGTAGTTAGATAGCTGCACCAGAATTGACAGGTTGTGCCAGTGCGGGAGAGCCGAGCCAAGGGTAAATGGGGCAATGCATGACTTGTTCATGTATGCTTACCTGGAAGGTGTACAGATCACACAGGACTTAAATGGCACTGGCTGAATGGTCGGGCTAGGTGTAGGTGACCCGAATCTAGTTGTATCCCATACCTGAATGTGTACTATGTCTGCGATTGAGGTGGTGAAAGGATAACCCCTCGGCTTTAATAAGACAACAAACCCCCAAAATGGCAAATGAAAATCCCATGTCAGTCAAGAGGCCAACTGATTGGATGAAATGTTGTCTTTGTCAGACAGACACAAAGGAACCCCTCCAATCACCACCTACTCGTCATGTTTCTCAACATGATGGCTATAAAATGATTGCCACCAACATTCCACTCTTTCACAAGATCAAAAAAATGCCAATGACCCTGGACCTGGAATGACTGGATGAAGGTGGTGGTATACAAGCTACTTTGAGAAGGAACCAAGCGAAGTATCACTACAATTGTCGACTTCAGTTCAACAACACAAAGTTACTTCGTGCCCAGAAGCAACAATCCGATGCTCAGTGTAGTGAGACAGATGAAGGCCAAACAAAGTGTTGCAGAACCATGATGCAGAAAAGTCTAGATGATCAGGTTTGCTTTCTTTGTGATAACATATCTCCTGAATCTGACCTACATCAGGTAATGACATGACCTGAATGACGGACTACATGAATGTGCACATACACTGAATGATGAATGATGGTAAATTATTGGTCAAGCAACCTAGTGTCAGAGTCTTGCTGACTGGGGATGGAAAAAGCTTGGTGAACAAAAAGTGGCCTTAACAGAGTATTTGTGGCATATTTTCTGTATCACTATTTGGAAACAGTGGCAATGAACATAGGATAGGAATGGCAGCCATCTTGAAAAATGGTTTCCATCCTGAATTTTACTGGCCACTTCCTTTTTCCAAAATAGTGGCCCTTAGAGAGTATCTGTGCCAAATTTCATGCTTGTGTACCAAAGTGAACGATTTTTTTTACTAATCTGCTGCACTATAGGTATATACTTTGAGCCTTTGAAAAAATATGTTGACCCGCCAACTAGACTTATTGACAATTCAGTCAGACAGATTTTAATTTTTTGGCAAACTGCTCCTTTAATACGCATGAGCAAAAGGAAGCGATAAGGACAGTCAACGTAAAAATACACAACATTCAACAATATATTCACACACAGTATATACAGGGATACAGTATATGTTGTTATACATACACAAACGACATAGAGGTTCAGATGAAAAACAAGATATCTAATTGCTCCTTGAATACACAAGGGGATGCTATGATGAGTTCAGTGGCCCAAAACTTCAAGTTTGTGGAAGGTAGTCAGGATCAGTGTTGGGTGTAACGCGTTACAAAGTAACAAAGTAAGGAAACAAAAGTAATCACATTACTTTTTTCAGTAAC
>OMLP01044145.1:19552-30840 GCA_900302685.1 Spondyliosoma cantharus
CTGTTTTTTGTGTGTGTGTGGCTAGTGAGGGGTTAAATGCAGAGGACACATTTGGGGTGTGTTTGTATGTCGCATGTAAAAAAATAACTGACAAAAGATTCTTCTTCAGTAGACAAGCATCTTCCATACCTCCATCCATGCAGTTCTACCTCAGTGGTATTAGCCTTCAGGTTGCCGTGGTAACGCTGGGCATAGAGATGTGGTTGTGAGCGTGTCTGAGTCAGAAGCTGAAGTAAATGTCCCTGAAACTTGTGAAAGATGTTTATCTGGGAGCAGAGCAGGCAAAATAATACAGCCAGGACTCCAACACAAAACCTCTGCAGGCAAACAGAGGAGCAGAGAGACGACAAGGTCAGAGGCACACACACACAGAGCTGTACCATGAGTATGAATGAAGCATGAATACCCACCTCCACTTGATCACGACGTCTCTCTCTCTCATCACACACACACACAGACATCTTTTCTTGTACAATATCACTGTAATAATGATGCTTTCAGTCCAGTCAGACATGTGGAATTTGACGTGAATAATATCATATCAATACATGTACATTATACTTTTGTATTTGGCATGTATTTAATATATCTTCCAGAACCAGCAGGGCACAGCCTAGACTTTCAGTTGTGGCATTAGTCTTGGATGGTGGGGTGCAGTTCCCCATGGACAGCTTCATCCAGATTATACTCAAACACATTCATTGTTTCTCGGGATACCAACAGGTGAAAGATGAACCATCAGTTGGCCACTAGAGGTCAGGAGTGCATTCTTTTCCAGGGCTCATAGTCTCTTTTCCTGTAATCTCATTACAGTAAGATGCTTTACATTATGTGTAATGGCCAAGAAGACGATTACTGCATCTTAACATACTCACTGCATAGGTAGGTAGATAAATAGACAGAGAGACAGACAAACAGACAGACAAACAGATAGATAGATCAGTCTCAACCAGCATGGATGGACCACTGACACTGGCAAAATCTAAAATAAATAAACAAATGCCTCCGGAAATTAATATTACGTTAACCAAAATGACATTAAAAGCAAATGTAGCCACTGTCATTTGCTTCTTTATTATTTTACCTTTGTATACATTCCACTATTTATTTATTTATTTAACCATTCAATTTTGTACCTTAGTTATGTATTTGTATATGTTTAAATTTATTCATTTGTTTAAAGCGTTTTAGCAAAATTCTTGTTGATTTTGCAGTCAGCAATCAGCTCCCTTCTCTCTACGGCACCACGCACATGCAAAGTGGTAATGTCTTGTTTACTGCATGAGCAGGGGGAGGAGAGACATGGGTTACTGACAAACACTCTAAAACAGTGATGAATGCTGGGTTATTGAGCTATTTAACACTTCATTTGATAAAAAACACATCATTTACAGCAGCTTTTAGTTTTTATTTCTGTATTTAGTTCTGCATTATTTTCCCATTTGCATAATTTTAGTTAAGTAACATTTTCAATGCTGGACTTGTACTTGGAATATTTTTACTGTTTGGTATATAGTGCAGCACAGGTAATTAATATTTCCTTTAACACTGTCTCAATAAATACATTAACTTGTCCACTGGAGACTGCCACTGAAAAAAGAGTGTTGCAGATGGACTGTAGGTTAAATCTTTGATTGACAATTCTTGCTCTGTGCATGATGTATATTTCATTAAATGACAACTCCACCACTTGTACACAGTAAAGTGTGTACTACTGCATATGTGAAAAAAAATATTATAAAGTCGTCTGTGGCTCCAGGGAGGAAGCTGCGTGTAATCTGATAGGTGATGTCACTCAGTGGTTAAGCAGCATTCTGGTAGCAGGTATTGAAAAGCTGTCCACTGGTCTAGCATTGCACTCATATAACAATGTTGGACTGATTATAGACAGCTTGAATACAAATGATCATAATCAGTACAGCGGAGCCAGAGATATCTCTTTAGTGCTTAGTGCTGAGCTACTTAGCTACTCAGTGACATCACTGGAGGCAATGTATCAGATTACATGCAGATTACAAGCCATGAGAGGCTTCATATTACTTTTCGTTCTTTTCTTTTTCTTTCTTACATGTGCTGTAGGACACCTGGTGGAGTTACCCTTAAATACAGTTCAACCATAATTTTACATAACAATAAAGCAACAAGCAAAAAACAAAAGACTCAAATGATTGTGAGTGCTATATAAATAAATGATTCATTCGTTATTAATTTAACTTGTGTCAATATGTCTGACTGGGCCAATCACCTGCATTTTATTCTATTTATTTTTTACCTGTGATTTCTCAGAGACATGTCAGGCAACAATCAGTTTTTCAAACTGACCTTCAGGTTTTTATTTTATTATTCTTTTTACAATTATTGAGCCGCACAAACGGACTTAAATATTAACATGTGCTTTTAAAAGACATTATTTTACAATTAATATTGTATATTGTTTATTGAAAAATCAATACAATCATCAAATGACAGTGCTGTTTACTAATGGAGGAGAGAGATGTTGTCCTCACTGGTGATTTAATGAAACCTCTTTTATATTTTCTCCCTTAACATCAAGTCAAAATGTATGCATTTAACAATTTTTATATTTAGAGGACACCTTTGAAAATCAACACTGATTTTCCTGGAGTCTTCAACAGCTTGTGTTTTGTCTGGCCCAATTCCTGCTATGACCAAAAGCTCAGAGTGTTTTAGTCGCCTTTTTAGCCTGCATACATGGATGCAGAACTTCACAACTGCCACTGGACTAAGCTTCATAAGCAACTTTGACTATTTCTGGACTGAACAGGACCTGTTTAAAAGTGATGGGCTACATTTAAGTAGGGTGGGCACCAACAGGTTGATTCACAAGTCTAAAATGACACTTTCCCCAGCTAGACCCTGCCCAGTGTCCCAACCTGGCATCCCCATAACCCTGTCCCTGACTGGTGCTGGATCTGTCTCCTCCATTGACTCTCTCACCCATGTGAAATCCTCTGTCATCCCTGTTTCTGTTGGTGCTGCTTCATCTATCTACAATATTCCAGTCTTGGTTTCTCATCGAACATATTATAATACACAACTTTAACACAGTAACACTAATATGCCATTAGTCTGCAACCCCTGACTCAGTTTTAACACCTGCACTACCTGTTGGTTCCTCTCATCCTCGAAGTTGTGATAAGGGTGTAAATAGTAACAATCTCATACCATTAACTAATCTCCTCACGTTTCTTCTTCGAAAGCTCGCTGTAATCTAGAGCCATGCAGGTTCCGATTGTAGGTCTGTCCCAGTAGCTCTGGAGTGTCAAGCGGACTTCATCAAACAAAAAGGGCTGGGGGTTATTCACATGAATGTGCGTAGTTTGGTATCAAAATTTGATTATGCAAAGGTTTGGGCTCAGCAAACAAACGCTGATATCTTTGTTTTCTCTGAAACTTGGTTGTCTGATATTGAGGATGAAGATATTGCAATTGCTGGCTATAATGTTTTCAGGACTGAGAGGGAAGGTTTCACAAAAGGAGGCTGTCAGGCCTGGACTTGAAAGAGGACTCAGATGCAGAGTGGGAACAGTTAAGGCAGGCTTTTATTCTGAAAATTCTTGAATCTCTTAGAGTGACAAATGAACAGGCTGTAGAAAAATACCTTTCTAATCTAGCAAAACAAAGCAGGCTACTAAAGAACAAGACACACACACCAAACGCGAAGGTAAGGAAACAAAAGGGCAAAACTAAAAAAAAACAAAAAAAAAACAGCCACTCCGAAAAGAGGGAACCTCAAAAGGAGAGAAAATCACTCCACCGGAGGCAAACAAAACGGCTATGACCTAAACTAACTACACTGCAAGACTGAGCTATGAAAATTTACAACAACAAAAAAAAAAAATCACTCCAACGGAGGAAAGCAGAACGGCTATAAACTTAAATTGCGTCACAAGGCTGAGCTATGAAATTATCAAACAAAAAATTACTCTCTAAGAGGCAAAAGAATGCAGAAATACCAACGAGGGAAGCAAGGCTTGGACAAGACGAGGACTGTGGCGAAAGGCTGGGGTGCATGGCTGAAGCGATAAACTCTGGCACAAGACAAAGTGAGACGCAGACTATAAAACACATGAGGGTAATGGGGAACGGGTGGACACGATCAGGAATCAAGAGAGACAATCAGACCGGTGACACATGAGGAAAGGCAAGTGACCTGAAATGAGAGTACTTTTAGAGAGCTACTTTTCAAAATAAAACAGGAAGTCACGAGGCAAAAACCCAGAACGAGACAACCCTCACCGCGGTGTGACAGAGGCAGGATTTCAATTTTTGTGAAAAAATGCCTTTCTGTCTCTGTTATCAAGTCTAAATCTAGGCCTAAATGTTTTGAATATTTAGCGCTAAATGTCTGTTTGAGGAACACTGCAAATTGTGAAAATATATTTCTCATTGGGGCCTATTGTCCACCTTCTGCAAAATCTGGTGCTATTGAGAAATTATTTAAATTAATATCTGCCCATGATAAGTCAGAAATGATGCGATAAGGTGATCTGAATTTAAACTTTTTAACAGATGTGTCAAATCTATGTAACAATTTGAATTTAACACAGTTAATCACTGCTACTACAAGGCCTAACACGAATAATCCTGAGCGTGGTTCTCTTTTAGACCTTATTTAAACCTATGTGGCTAAGTTTAAATCAAGTGGCGTTCTTCCACTTGATTTCAGTGATCACTGTCCCATTGCCTGCATTAGGGACACTAGACTACAGAAATCTCAAGCTCGAATCATTTTTAAAAGAAATTTTAAAAATTTTGTCGATCAAGCTTACTTACATGACTTATATCTCAGTGACATCTTACTACATCGTACTCTGCTTCTATCCCTGACCCTCATATTGCTCTTATTAGAGCCTTTAATTCTGTTGCCGACAAGCATGCCCCTTTTAAGAAACTAAGAGTAATAAATAGAAGCAATCCTTGGTTCAGCACAGAGATCTCAAAGATGCTAATGGTCAGAGATATTGCTGGAGCAAAGCAAGTGCCTCTGGTTTGAGATCTGATTGGCAGGATTTTCATCGGCTGCGCAATCAGTGTCTTGCCATGATTCGAAAGGTCAAAGCATCTTATTATCTGTCTTCCCTATCCGATTGTAGTAGCAAAATTTTGGAAGACTGTTAAAACCTTATCTAATTGTCACAATTCAATATTAAGAAACCAAGTAACTAGTGACTCTTCCAAAATTTCTGATAAACATGAACAGTGTGATGCCTTTAACAAGCACTTTGTTGCTGCCGGCAATATCTTTGAGAATTCTGGTTTATCAGCTACTGACTCATTTTGTGACGCTCCTACTATCTCAGTTAGCTCTAGACCCTGTAGTTTCTCATTTAGGCCCTTCTCTGGTCACAAAGTATTTGAAGCCCTGTGTGGAATTGGTCCTAAAAAGTCTACCGGTGCTGATCAGTTGGATCCACATCTTTTATTACTAGCTGCGCCTGTTATAACTGATGCTTTGAACCATATTTTTAATTTAGCTATAATAACTGGAATTATTCCAACTGGGTGGAAAACTGCTCTTGTTTCTCCACTACACAAATGTGGTCCTGTGGATGACTTAAATAATTATCAATCTCTAAACTGCCTTGTTTTGCTAAAATATTAGAACAGCTTGTTAACAGTCAATTGAAAAAGTTTTTATCTACTTTTAACATTTTAAAGGTCCAATATTATGAAAAACAAGTTTTCTCTGGTGTCCACATATATAAACTGGCCCTCCTACTAGCCTACCAACTCCAAGAATGAGGAAAGCAAACGAGTCCTGCATCGACTCTGCAGCCCACCCACTGGTAAAACGGGGCTCCTACAGGCTGTTCAGATTCAGCTCCTGTCCTTACCTAAGGAGGGACTGCACTGCATGATTTTTATCTACAAGGCCCTGCTGCATGTTTTACCTGACTATCTCACCAATTTTATCTCATTTGGAACTTGTAATTTGCACACTCATTTACGAGAGTCCTTGATTTTAATCATTCCCAATGTAAGGACCGTATTGGGGAAGACTGCTTTTCAGGTCTATGCCCCTCAGAAGTGGAATGACTTACAGCGTGCTCTTGAAATAAATTATCTTATTTCATGACAGTTTCAAGTGCCTATAGGTCAATGTTCTGCAGTCTGATCATACTGTGTAAGTGTTTTCATGTATTTTGTACTCAGGGCGTCATTGGAAAAGAGAGCTTGCTCTCACTTGACCTTCCCTGAATAATAAAGGATTCATTAGTTCATTCAAATGATTACATTGCATACTATTTAACACCAATATTCTGGGTGAATACCTTTTTTGCATGTCTGCCTGAACACTATGACATTATTGCTGCACACCTGCAGTCTCTACCACTGTAATCAGATGAACATTACATATCTTTTTATATCAGTTTAAATATAAAACAAGTAAATAGAAGGTAAAACCTTAATACTAAGCATGATTATATATTGTTTATTTTGTGATACATGGTTGTGACATGTGACACTTTAGGACTGAGAAATAGAGTAAGTATGCAGTGTCCTGAAAAGTGAAGAGTCTGGTGCTGTGTCCTCAGTTAGATTCCTGCTGATTACAGTGAGATAGCCTAATCCTCTGGAAATTCCCCTTTTGATTAGAGCCACAAATAAAGCTTCACTGGCCACTGAGCTGTAACAACAGACAGTCTGCTCTCTAAGTCCAGCCAGCCTGGTATGCAGGGCAAAGAATGCTACAATGGGATGGCATAATACAAAAGCAGGACTTGTTGTTATCTGACAGTGTTGGGTTTTAGTCCTGCTAACAAAAATGCAGAGCTGTCGGGATGGCAAATCATTCTGATGGTCAGTTCAGCTGTACAACTTTGGGCCCTGTGCAGTGTAAGGAATAGCATGGGGCCAGTAACAGAGTGACAGGCAGCACTGTGGCCATTGTCTCAGGCCAAGACACATAAACTCTCCTGAAAACTGGCAATTTTATCATATTAGCCCCCAAAATCAGCACATCCAGGCTTTTTGTGATGGTATTTTACAGGCATACTGTATATGACACAGATATAACAGGAGAGCCCAAGAATCAACAGGCTTACTCAACGGACCTCCTTTTGTCAATGTAATATATGTATAAGATTGACGAAAAGGAAGAATTAGACATAAATTGAATGTGATGAGTGCAAAGTTGGAGGAACAATTCCGGGATCTTTCTTGACTCACAGCTGAAGATCGTCTTCTGTGAATAAAGAACTGACAAACAAGAGTTCTCTTTTGGGTGTTTTATTATCACACTCGCAAGTGGGCGCTAACAACCTTCAACAATGTTTCAGGTTGAAACAGTGAGTTCCTCTTTCTATAGTACCTATTTACACTTGCTGTGGAGGAGAGTTCACTGCCACATGGCTGTAACTCATCAACTATTATCAGACAGTCTGCAGCTGCATCTTTGATTCACAGCATATTATCCTGGCTGATAAACTTTGAGACTTCTTCTGATTCGTGCTTGCTGCCTGCTATATGCTAGAACATTATAGGTCAAAAACATTTAAGGCTATATTTTCTGCTGTTACATCTACTACAAGCGTTTAAATCGACATGAAACTCTCCTAGTAAAATCATCAGTACAGAAGGATAAAAACTCTTACAAAACATCTAGTTCTTTGAAAAAAATGGTTCAAGCTTGTGTGCATTAGAACTGTGAGGTAGGTAACTATGACTCCCAAGGTGCATTTCAGCGAGAATCTTCCAATCACAGAGCTTCAAATTCTAGAATGGTAGGTGGAAGCTTGATACAACAGGAGTGAAAGAAATGACAACTAGTCACTTCTGAGTCACTTGTGGGTGACTTCTAACAATTACATTTTTTGAATTGGCTACTGCTCTGCTTTGCACCTCAGACTGACCTCTCCATGACAACAGCAGCAGAGGCTCATGGATGTAGTAGGCTATTTAGACTCGCCTGCTGTGTTGACAATTACCAACAAAACAGAATTTCTCAGAAACTAAGGTAAAATAATTCAAATTGGGGGCCATAACATAAAACCTACTGGATCATTAGTTTATTCGTGATAATCCTGTGTCTATGTTCAGTTACACTGAGGATTTCACAGAAAGAAAAGATTAAAGTGGGAACACTTCCAGCCCTCTGACTTGGGAACTTTCAAAAGATGAAAAAGTGTTGATAATGTTCCAGATAAGTTGGCCCTCCAGATGTGTATACCAGAGGTTCCCATCTCTTTTCTCTAATGTATACTCAAAGTCAGATGAACTGAAGCACCCCTTTATCAACACCACCAGTGACATTCAGTTCCTTTTTGCTATGTTTGCATTTGCTCTATCGCTTAGGAGTGGCAGAAACTGGACATTTCAGAGCAAGCCAAAATCTCAAGGAACACCTGCACTCGTATCCGTGCAAAATACACGTTGTACACACACAGATCTCTGGTTTTGGGTTTTTATGGATTTTTGTAGGGTATAGATTTTGCCTCTGTATTAGGACATGAATGTGTACAACAAAGGGTATGTTAAATAAAAATTTCTTTACTTTTATTCTTTACTTATTTTATAGTTGTATATTTCAATAATAACCATGGTTGTAACAAATACCTAAATAATTCAGTACTTTAAGCTAACTAGTTCAACTGTTTATCCACTACGTGGAGAATTTAAACCATCAATGAATTACTTTTAGCTTATTACAGGAGTCACTGACTGATCTAAACATTTGTTTCCTTAAAATGGCATATGCATCGACCCTCATGGAGTGTCTGGGAGAAGGCTATTCCAGGTCACGATGGGCTCTATGATAGAGAAGCGCTATCATGCTCACCACTGCACATGTTCCCCTTTCCACATCCTGCTAGATGACCACCAAGGATGAGACAGCGAGGCCGTATCACGCATGGTTTCATGCTTTAACACAGAATATTAATTCTTCTGGATTCATAATCTTTACCTATGTTTTGCCATCCACATATATCTGGATTTGTATTTTATTGCTATTATAATTTTTATATGCTGTGATTTCTTTTAAAAAAATCTTATCTTACACACAACCTTTACATGTCTGTCTGTCTGTCTGTCTAGCCCATGTCTGCCATAACACAGGGTTCCGTCCTTTGTTTCTCTGTCTGAGGGTTCCTTAATTTTTTCATCCTTAAGGTCTATAAATATATATATGTAAAAAGATATAAAAGAATTAGCTCGACAAATTGATGATTGCATAGCTTATGTGGTAAGTATGCACTTTTTGTAATATATTTTATTGATTTTACAAAAAGACAAACAACAAACCATACAGCACAGATACAGTCAGCCTGCAAAACAAAAATACACTAATTCACATACATGAATTGCACATCATACAAAAAAAAGTTTACATGGGGACTATACTGAGAAAAGTAAAACAGAGAGAAAATAAAGGCATTCTATGACTTATTGGTGAAGGCAAATTATGATTGCCCTTTCTGCAGCAGATCAACAAGATCACCAGGAAGGTAATTCAGGAAAGGTTACCAGACACTATAAAACAAATTGTCATTGCCCTTTAACGTAGCACTGAGATGTTCCATAGGAAAAAACTTGAATATTTCCCTGTACCACTGTGTGACCGAAGGTTTTTTTTTCTTTTATCCATTGAAACAGAACACATCTCCTCGCCAAAAGAAGTTTACCCATTAATGTCCGCTGTCCTGCAGATAATGAAAGCTGCCCCATAGGTATATTCAGAAGAAATAAGACTGGTTCCAGCTTTACTGTTTTGTGGAAGATTGAGCTGAGCTCCTTAGTGATATTTTTCCAGTATCTGGCTATCGAGGGACACTGCCAAATACAGTGATAGTATGTCCCTACATCTTTTTTACACTTCACACATAGGGCAGAAATCTGGGGATTTATTTTGTTTAGAAAGTGAGGGGTGCATTGTAGTCTGTGTAATATCCTATACTGGCTTTCTATTACAAGTAAAAATGTTCTTTACAGATTTAAAGGCGTCTGAACATGCGTTGGCATTAAGGTCAATCTCCAAGTCCCTTCCTCATGACTATACCTGCTGGCAATGACAGGATTAACAGAATACAGTTTTGCATAAAACAGGGAAATACATCTTTTACTGTTCATGGCAGTTAAATTAAAATTAAGAAGCTATCAACTGGGCTAACTATTAGTTGGTCTGTTGGGAGTACAAGATTAGTTTTTACAAAGTGCCTCACCTGGAGAAAACCAAAAAAGTGGTTGTGTGGTATTCTGTATTTAGTAGAGCCCAACCAATTTATCAGCGGGCTGATATTATCGGCCGATATCGGGCATTTTCCAAACTATTGGTATCGGCATTTATAATGGCAGATAAATGAATATTTGAAAAATTAAATAAAAATGGATGCCCTCCAACACCCTCCAACCATGTTATGATTGCTGGTGTCCACCAGAGGGCACTCTACAACAGGCAGAGTCTATGCCATCTGATTGACGTACAGGACGGCCAGTCAGATCTCTTCTTGTCGGGTCAGTGTCACTGGTCACCATGCATGCGCAGACATGCTAGCTACTGCAAAACACAAGCGAGCTAAGTGTCCTGGTTAGCAGCTTCAATTGATATCAACAAAAGAAGGGATACAACAAAATGTGCACTTGTCTGATCTGTCAAAATCCCATCGCTATTCCGAAGAAGGAGAACGTTGAGAGGCACTTTCAAACTGTTCATAAAAAGTACGACACTGACTTCCCTCCGAAAAGCAAGCTGAGTCCGACACCGAAGCATCGTTAGGGGTGAGTCACTCTATCACGCGAGAGGACGGTGGCGTGAATATCGCCGCTTCGCAATAGCAAAAGTGTTTTTTTCTGTTGGAAAATGAAAGCAAGTTGTCCCTACAAGCTCTAGGGCTGTGCTACTAACTTAGACTAAAGGCTGCACACCTGAACAACTGGCTCCGTGGACTCACCTTTCTCCGCTGATCAGCTGTTAGCCTCGTCGATCAGCTGTTAGCCTAGCAATGCTAACAGCTGATAGCATCGTCGATCAGCTGTTGGCCTAGCAACGTTAACTTTCAAACCGACGTAACGTACTCAATACTCTGTGGGCTGTCCATCATTGCTCCATTGGTCCTCCTGCGGACTGACAGGCGCTCCATTTATTCTTTGTGTTGTTTGTTCCACTTTGTTAAAGCTAGGGTCTACAATCCTGGAGAGCTAGCAAGAGAGCTAGCAAGATTTGAAAGTGGCACCTCCTCTAAGTTCCACCCCCCCCATCTCGTCAGTGCTCCGTCCAAAGCCACGCCCCCACAAACTCGAACGTGCATCTGGCAGTGGGACTCAGC
>OMLP01044146.1:2654-23415 GCA_900302685.1 Spondyliosoma cantharus
GGGTATGTATGTATATTTTTGTTTGAAAAATCAAATCAAATCAATTTTATTTATACAGCCCAAAATCACAATCACAGTGCCTCAGTGGGCTTTACAATCTGCACAGTAAACAACATCCTCTGTCCTTACACCCTCACTTTGAGTGAGGAAAAATTTGCAAAATAAAATTTAACAGGGCGAAAAAAAGATTGATGGTTCTGAATAAAAACTCTGAGCCCATGTTAGAGATGGATGTAATATTAGATATTTGCTTTTGGCTTCTTAAGTGTGTTTGTGAATGTATGCCACATCCAGCAAATCATCTCCAGTATTTATCTCCATGTGTTTCTTGTAATGATTCACTCTATCTTTATCACTGTCTCTCCCCCTCTCTCTCTCTTCTCTGCTGACTGACAGTTCAGGGAGAGAGAGAGAAAAAGGAAGCCAGTGTTTTGGGGTATGGGTAGAGGGGGGTCGATAGTTTAGACTCTGTTTTGCCACTGTGGTGTCCCGAAGGCAAGGGAGCTGCTGGAGAGTCAGTCCGGTTCCCTCCATCCTTTACTTGGCCTCAGGTCTCATCAGTGTTGTCGTGGGGAATCACATTTGTCACACACACAAGCACACACGCGCGCACGCACGCACGCGCACGCACGCACGCACACACACACACACACGCGCGCGCATGCATGCACACAGAATGCAGCTGCAGCTCAACTGAGAGCTACCACTTGCAGCAGCAGAGGTGGCAACTGTGACGGATTGGCCAGGCCTAGTGATTTGTGATGACAGGCTGGTATGACTGGCAGCTACAGTAGCAGCAGGCCAGCTACAGCTAGCAATAGAGTCACTACACCTCTTGTTACTAACACTGGTTAGTGCTCCCTTGCAGGAATTTCTGCAACTTTGAATTATCTCTAAAATTAGATCTCTATTATTCACTAAGAAGCTGGAAACTGTCATACTGTCATTGCATCCTGCTCAGATTACTGTAACTTACTGTCTTCCTCTCTCAATCAATATGACCTTTCCAAACTTCAACAAGTTCAAATGCTGCAGGAAGCCTGTTGCATCTCTTAATTGGTTACCTACATATTTACAGTTCATTTTCTAAATTTCAATGATTTCTTTTAAAGCACATTTTGGGTTTGCCCCTAATTATATCAGTGACTCACGGACCTCCTTTGAGCCCGAATGCAGACTGAGATCGTAGTAGTACTTCATAGGTCAAGCCTAAAAACCAGGGGAGCCTAGCAGTCAGGGCCACACGACTTTGGAACAAGTTCCTGGAAGAGATCAGGCAGGCTAGCTCTGTTTTTTCTTTTAAATCTCTATTTATCCTGAATTGGTCATTCTTCCTTTTTTATCTGTCTTTAGGATATTTTAATCATTTTCTTGTTTTTATGCCCTTGTAAAGCACTGTTACATGAATTAACAACAACTTTTTTTATATAGCACTTTTCAAAAACAAGTTACAAATGAGATTTTATCTTATGGATGAAGTTCGCATGTTAGTCTGAAAGATACACCAGAGGAAACCCAAGTAGTTTACTGCAGTTTAATGGTGGGCCAATGGCCAACAGCAAACGCCTCTTGTATCATTAAGAAACAAAATGGTATTTGGAGGCCAAGTTCTTTAATTAACCGTGCATGGTGCTCAGATTATGAAAAAAAATAATGATTAGGGATTCTATATATTTACAGAGCATGTTTACCTAAAAAATATAATACAGCACAATTTATTTTAAATGATTTTTCATTTTAGTTTGAAACTTGGCCAAACAGCCAAATTGAACCTTATGGACAGTGAACTTTGGCCTGTGAGACCCATTTTGGGCAGCTCTGGGCTAAAGATTAACATTAGAATCCATCCCCTGGGGATTGTCCCTGCAGACCATCTACAAACAAACTAAGTTTATGTTTAATTCATCTTTAGACCTGGATCTGATGAGGATTCAAAAACAATGAAGTTGGCATTTTTTACTTTTGTAATCTGGCTATGAATCTTGACTTAATTCATTTTGGATTAAATAAACTATGCATCATGTTAAGAATTGATTATGTTCTCCACCCACCCAAGAGGCCTCATAAAGTATGCTGGCTGAGTCAATGTACAACTCCTTAAAATCGTGGTATATCGTGCAGATGGCTGTAGTTTTGCAGCACGCAGCAGTGCACACTTCAGCAAGCTCAGTGACTGTCTCAGCCCCTGCTCTGAGTTCATGTTGTTTCTCAATCATTTGTGTTTTTAACCTCATCCATGTACATGAAATGCGATATTCTGCCTTGTAACACCACTTTTAGGCCTTTAGGTGATAGGGTGTAAAACAATTAGCTCAATTAGCGAAGTATAAATATGTTGAGATGGCGATGATGCAAATGATTTGTGTGTGGGAAACACTTGCATGTAATTTAGAATTTTGTTTTATGGCTTTTTACTAGTGGACTTCAATTTATTGTTTTCAGGTATTGAAAAAAAGTCCAGGTTTTGGAAAAGATCAAAGATCTGGATTAAATGAATAAATCAGTGTTCACTTTTGGTTTCACACTGGATAGTAGCAGTGATAATCACCAAAAATAAATAATCAACTATGTATGACGTTACGAGTGACAAGTCACCCAATACGAGCCATCAAAAAAGTGCACCAGGCACGCGACACTCTATGTGACACCCCCGGGTGAAATACCAGGTTTTTAGGGAGTCCCACGTCAATATAGTCATATTTAGTTATTGTAATTACAGTTCTCCGGATCTTTATTCAAACTTATGGAAACTTTTAAACCCTCACATGTCCAACCCTGCAATCTGTCTTAAGTTGTCTCTGATGAAACCCTTTTCAAGTGGTTCTTTAATTTGGATGAGAAACGGCATTTTCATTTGTATTAAAAAGATGGCACTATATTCTTTATCTTGCATGCACACATGCAAGGACACATGCATGCACTTACACACACAGCCTCTCTATTTGCCACTTTCTTATCACATACTCATTATTGCTGGTCATGAACACACATCTTTTCCCTGTATACCTCTTCAAGTTAACCTTCTGATTCAGCCACTTATTATAATGTGATCATCATAACACACATGCACATGAGAGGTCCACTACAAGTAACACAGCTGTCACATACATACCCCCTTCCTCTTTTCCTGACTCTCTCTCTCCTGTGTGTGTCTTGCAAGTGTCTGTTTTCTACTTGACTGATGCATTTAATTTCAGAGGAATAACATAGAGATTCCCCCCTTTAAAATTCTCCTAAATTTCTCTTCATCAATTCCAAATCAAGTTGGAAATGTAGGGTTGTATCCTCATGGTTGAATCAGTGCCTAAAAAATGTGGACAACATCCACTTGGGTCCTCCATTTGTTTTTGAAGTTGGTACCTGCCATTGCCATCTTGGAGGTTCCTGACTCTGGTTAACAACCTGCTAATCAAAAATAGGCAAGGTGGAGCTTGGGTAGAACTGAAGCAAGACTAGTTAGTTAAACAAGGCCACCTATCCATCAGTGTTCGCACGTAAAGATTAGTGAATTTCCCCTCACAGTACTTGCATGAGTTTGTGTTTATTCAAGTTAACCGCATGAGTTTGACTTCAGTGTATTTCCCCATAAAACTGGAATACCTTATACACCTTTTACAGTGGTCCAAAACCCACTTGCACTCGATAACATCTGCCTTTTGTGGTGCAATGTGAATGTAAATTATTGGGATTCACTCCTGGGTCAATTAACCCTAAAGTAGTCACAGGTATTTCTCACAAGCTCAGCTCATCTGTAATGTGAACACAAGACCCAGGTGAATGTGTTAACTACTCTTTAACTCTCCTTCTCTGGTGTGATGGTATGGCGTGTGTTGAAGTTTTGGCCATTGGCTTGTAGGGCTGTCAGTTTTTCAAAAAATCAAGTTCAAATGAATTTGTAATGACACGCTACTTGTTCGAATGAATTGGAAAGTTGCTCTGGCTGCTCCGCTCGTCTATGGTGCCTCGGCCTCTGCTGCCTCACGTGGGCGGCAAGCTAGCATGTGAGTCGGCAGATTTTTTGTTGTAGAGTAAGACAGCTGCTTTGTACAAAGTCGACAGACAGCCTTATCTTTGTCAGTTACTTTTCCATCGTTGGTGAAGAACCCAAACGCTTCCAGATGCTACTTCTCAGATGCTTTGGTGTTCTGATTGTCCTCCCAGGACGGCTTTGCTCGCTACTGTCCTCCATTTTCATAGCAAACAACATAACATTGCTAGCTGAATTGATAGGTCAAGGGTCAATAGGTCAAGCTGATAGTGAAGTTTTAGAGCGCTCTCTGCTGGATCACAAGGCAAACTACTTTGAACAGTCTGTTGCCCTTAAGACTGTATTTTTTTTTATTTTGAACAGATAATTTTTGAATTTCATTTTTAACAGCCCAAATGGCTTGTTAATGTCTTTCCATTACTCTTTGTCAAGCAGCGCTTGAACATCCCTGTTTGTGGCTTACCAGGCATCAGCTGCCTGATGTGCAACTCATCAGAGATCAGAAAGAAGGTAGATGTCTCACTCCTCAGCAACTTCCCTTATCAGCTCCGGTCGTCTAAGGTCTTCTCAGGCCTTCTGGATCTATTCTGACAAGGTATATGATCTGCTACTGTTCCCTGTATTTCCAGTGCGTTGGTGATGACAAATGGGACATGCAAAGGGAAAAAAAATGAAAGGTAAAGTCATTCACTGGCAATGTGAAAGGAGGTAATTGATGATTATTAGTGGGTTTAGCTGTGTTAAAAAAAGGAGTACACATGCTAATTGTAAAAGTAGTATAATGCCTTAAAACAAAGTCTACAACAAAAGAGAAAGCAGCAATAATACATTTTCGAGCAACATACGAATGTACAGTATGTAAACACATACACACAGTGGTGTAGGGCTGCTGGAGTGTACTGTTTCCAAGTGAGAAAATAATATTGTCACAGTTTGCATAATCCAGTTGAATGTTAAGATATTAAAGTGATGATTTGCTGAAACTTTGTATGGCATGTTTTGAGCAGGGGTTGTCATCTTCTCAGCAAAGCTGAAAAGTTCTGCATGTGCAACTCGTTACATTACGTGGCATACATGTAACGAGCTGGGCACGTGGTATCATCCTGTCATTCACTCTGTATGTGACGACCAAGGGGCTGCATGTCACTGACCTACACTCTCCAAACTATTAACTTAGAGTCACAGAAGCACAATTGCATTAAGGACCTGAGCCAACAAACTATGAACCCATATTCATTTAAAATATGACTTATCCAGGCTTTGGGCACAGAGTCAATCAGACGTTTCTGCTCTGACATTTTCAGCACAGTGGGAGAAACATGACAAAAGTTACAGTGCACAGCAGCAGCTTTGAATACACTATCAGCCTACCTGCTGCAGTCACACTTTCTGTTGTCACCTACTCCAAAAGTGTCCTATGCGAGGCTTTGTGTGAGGTTCACGGTGACAAACTTCACCGTGGAAGCCCATCAGTCAAAGCAGATGAAAACAAATGAACTAATGATGATCAAACATTCCAATGGTAAGTCCTAATTATGAAAGAAAAAGCCATAATCATGAGATAAAAGGTGAAAATAGTGAATTAAAGTTAAAATTATGAGTTCAAAGTTGACCAGATGTCAAAAATTTGACATCTGGGTAACATTACCTTGTACGGAGGCAGGCAGCATTTTTTTTTATTATTTTTATTTATTATTTTTTGAATAGCTACAAATGTTAAAGTTAATGAAATAAATTGTTAAAAATAATGTGACTGTGGGCATGCACACAGATGCGTGTCGTATATTTGTGTGTACGTGCGTCCATGTGCATGTCTTCGATTACTTAAACAGATAAATAGCACCACAACCCTGCACACACACACACACACACACACACACACACACACACACACACACACACACATATACTCACACACACATTGTGATCTTGCTCTACTTTGGGCTGTGCTCCACATGAAAGCATCGATGCTTCCTGCTGTTTGAGACGAGCTGTGTGTTGCTCTGCAACAGAACATGCAGGTCTGTATATACATGTAGACGGACAGGTCTGTGTGGAGACCAGAGCAGGTGAAATTGTATCCATCTACAGCTCCTCGGCCTTTGTGGAATATCTCTCCTTCTCCCCTCCCTGCCTCATTTCCTGTTTCTCTCATCCCCTGTGTCTTTTTATATTTCTTTTTCCTCTCTCCTTCTTTTTCTTCCTCTTTCCTTTTCATCTTCTTCTTTTCTCCTGTTCTTCTTCTTCTTCTTCCTCTTTCCTTTTCTTCTTCTTCTTCTTGTCCCCAGAGAGAAACGATGAATGAGTTTCATTCACATTTTCAGGTAACTCAAAACAGCAAAATAACATTTTTCCATTCAGCTTTTAGCATGTATCTTTCTCATGCTCATTCAAACATGCAGAAAAATATCCAGGTGTTTTATCTACAGATTTAAAATCAGTCAAATTTCCTAATGCCATATTTCTCTCCGTCAGCCTGCTACTGACTCATCATTCCCTCAAAATAATATTTAATATAGGAAGTGAACGCATCACCGTGTTCTACAAATGGCTCTCCACAAATACGGAGGCTCTGTGCCCTTGACTATCCCCCTGCTGAAAGTAAGTCTTAGCCAATTAACAACGTCTTCCACTAGGTCTGCACGCACGCACGCAAACACACACACACATGCACTCGCGCACACCCAAAACCTCGCAGCTCATGGGACTAAACCTCATTAACTGCTCTGAGACAGACACTCTCTCTTTAATCAATCCTTTTCTAAGACTTGCACGCACATGGAGGAACGGTGACAATACAACACAAGCGCGCACACACACACACACAAACACACACATATGTGGGGAGAGAGAGCGAGGGGGGGAGGCTTGGATACATTCACACCCAGATCTCCCAGAGAGAAAAACATGGTCATTTGCCAGGGTGATTCAACTCTAAAACACCCTAATTACATCGACAAAGCCACTTTGTTTTGGTGCTGGATAAAATGTGAATGATTTAGCATATTATTATTATGCCTCTGAAATATTAACCAACCCCAAGGGACTTTATCTGCTCTTTTAAATATATGCAAATTATTTTATTTTGGTTTGGTTTGTTTCCAGTGACTTTTGTGAATTGTGTTTGGATAATTAAATGAGTGCGCGCAGATGTAGAATCGCAGGCAGTGCCGGCACGATATGATGATCTGCCAGATTAGCATACAAAGTAGGAATGTTGCACCTCAACTGCTAATCGACTAACTTTTGTTTTCGCTTCAACCTTGACCTATTTGAAACATCCACCCGGCGTCTGGCCTTGGAGTGGGAATGTAAATACCACTTCCCTGACTTTTAATTGATAAGACTCATTTGATATTGTCCTTCATTGCGAGCGCCTCTCATTTCGCTTGTGTCAGGCTCTTCCAGTTATGACTGTGCGCCTATCTCTCTCTCTTTCCCTCTCTGAGATTTTCATACAGCTCCACTGGAGATCTACTACAACATGCACTGACTTAGCACTCTCAACGCCGAGCGAAATGCTCTCTGTGAACCAGGTACAATCATCTCCCATCCGAGGTTGAGAAGTTCTTTCGAATGACGTAGTGGACCTGGAACAGTTGATGTGCAGAGCGCCAACATTTCAGCTCTGTCTTACTTCACTGATTGCCTTGTGAATCCCTGATGGGTTCCGCTTCGTACATAATCATTTCCCTAACATGGGATAATTTGATTCTATTACTCTAACAACAGCGCAAACAAATTGCCTACGTAATTTATTGTGCCAATAATAGCAAAAACAGATGTGGTAATGGCACTGCGGCTTTCCAACCTCACATTTATATGGACTTAAACCAAACTGGATGTAATCGTTAAAATACATTTATGAACACACGACCTCAAGTTCACTGGGAGCATTTTGTCTGTGTCCGAGCATGCATGATTATGTTTTTTTGGCAAAGTGGTCATCTTCAGCGTCTTTCTTGATTCTTGCACCCAAGTAGCTCCAGGTCTTTTTCCCTAACAACCCCCCAGCCCGCCCGCCTTCTCCCCAGGTCTTTTATCACAACTTCCCTTCAGCTTTTCCACAGTTTTCTGCTTATCGGGATGAATTTCCTTTGAGGAGGTTCAAGACACAAACAACATCCATGTATCTCTGCGGTTGTGTTATCTTTGCTCGTACTGCACTTCGCTTCCTACCGTCCCTCTCCCTCGCTCTCCCCTCTGCCTCTCCATTCACTGGTGTTCCATATGCCCTCTAAAGCCCTCTGCTCTGTCCCATTTCTCCCATTGCCTCAGGTCCTTTTTGACACCCCTGGCACGTTAATGGGCCAATCAGAGACACTGTCCTTGAGAATCTCACTTTGGCTCATTTTCATATCCCCCTCTTCTCTCGCTCTCTCTCAGATTTATAACCTCTGCTGCTTACAGCTCCAGATGTTTTGTTCTGGGTTTTACTCTCTGTAATTGCTAATTCAATCTGGTTGTAAAGGAGCAGATGCTCTCAGGACTTGAGCATACCTGTGTGGGTTTCTCCGCGTGTATGTGCGTCGGCTTTCTCGCCCCTCGTACAAAAGCAACAGGATTTACTGTAACGTCCCGACTCATAAACATAAGCCATCGCAATTACACCAAGCTCATTTCCTCATGTAGGGGAATAAGACAACAGCGGTTTCGACTTGCAAAGTATTGCACACTGGCATCAACTTCCATTATACTCTGAATTACTGTCACCCTTAAATCACCGCTGCTGAGGTTTGCTGGTTTAGCAGGACTGACAGTTGGCTTCGGAGGTCTAAACTGTGGTGGGAGCCTCTCTCATCAGCCTCCTCATGTTTTTTTTATCATCTTCCATCCTTTTTCTCACCAGGGAAAGTGGCAACCCGGTCCAGTTCGGAGAGAAAAATAAACAGACTGGTTATCCACAAGAATGTGAATGCTACTTTAGCCCCATTAGGAACATCTGTGTGTGTGGTTTGAGATCACAGCGGGTTGTCTGCGCGACTTTGAACGTATGACAAGTGGTCTCATTGTTTTAACATATTCAATACATACTGCGCCAGATATGCTTACACACATATTTACTTACACATTTACATGAAAGCGCTCACGCTCACACATCAGTGCCGGCTCACATGCCCACACACATGCACCGCAGTGGACCTGTCATGTGTCATGGAGACAGGGGTCAGATACTGTGTGATGTGTGTGGGGGTTATATCGCTTGGGAAAAGGACTAAAGATCTCACCGAGGCTGCAGGAGGGCCAACAATAACAGCCTGAAATATAACAGCAGCGAAAGAAGCCTCGCTCTGACAGGAGGGAAGCTGGGCCCCAGCGAGTGACTCCACAGATCTGCGGGCACAGAGATGGGCGGGAGCGTTAATTCATAGCTAATGTGCAAAACAAAGAACATTGTTTTCTAATGACATTGTAAATCTGCAAGGAGAGAGAGAGAGAGAGAAAAAAAGAAGTGTTTCAAGAGATTGGAAGCACATGTTTGCGGAGGGAGAATGAAAGGGTCCAGTCTGTTTTGTGCACATTGATGTTCTGACCACATTTGTCATGGGAACTTCAGCCATGTAAACACACAGCCTCGACCCAGCAGTCACACTGACTGACACACACACACACACACACACACATGTGCGCAGACATTGAACACGCTCACCCCTCCTGTACCAGAAGAAGTCAGAGTGCCCCCTAGTGCTGCTTGTGTTACCATTACATCATGTTTATGTGGCTTACTTTTTCATCTCCTTCAACTCCAAAGTTGTTAGTGACAACTTGGTCTCGGTAGACCAAATTGATGATCAACCAAGGAGCGAGATGATGAATGGAGCACGGTTATAAAATATGAAATATCAAGGCAAGGCAGACTTTTTTTCCCCCCTATACAAAGACAGAATGTGGGTCTACAAGATTTCTTACAGAGAATGTTTTTGCTTCCCTCTTTTTTTCCTAAAATTAAAACTCAGCACAATTTAACCACATAAATATGGTTTGAGATCAGGTTTCTAGCTCAGTTGCGAGGGACCGTGCTACATTCAAAACAAAGACTGGCCCCTGCAAACACACACACACACTCACAAATACACGCACATTGTTGACAGAGAGTGTCTTGAGCAACATCATTTGCCACTTAGGCCCCTCCCCGAGGACCGTGCCATTCTTAATGCGTGGCAGATAGGTTGATAGCTCTGGTTTCTGTCGAGAAGTGCACGTCAATCAACAGCTCGCGTCAACGTCACCGAGGCAAAGTGTTTCTGAAAGATCTTTTTACTGAGTGCCTTTTCCATCCATCCTCCTCCAACCCACACACTCACACATGCACAAACACACACTCACACACACATACGCACACACAGCCATTTCCATCTCGGCAATCACTTCTCCTAGAGTTCTCCTCTTCGGACGTGTAACAGTAATTGAGGTTGCTCCCTTGGGTGCGGTGCATTCTGGGCCGTTAAGTGCTGTTTCTTGTTGTTTTTTTCTCAAATGGGTTGTATTTTGGCTATTGTGTTGTTTCTTCCTGCTCTCCTATAGAAGTGTAAGCCGTGGGCCATATTTACACGTATCATTAGAGAATAGAGACCCTGTCAGATGCGGGGCCATCCGAGGGGCTTATCTCACCCACTGGAATATCAATCAATACGACAAACAGTCTTAATACTTCTGATATACCCCCAGTCACAGGAGAATCAGAAAAAACATCTCGGCAAGAATGAGTCATTTAATTCTGCCTTTACAAAAACGGACAATTGTGGAAAAACTATGTTTTCTTACCCGTGTCTAATTAAAATGACACTCAGTCAGTCAAGGGTGTTCTCTCGGCACGCTGACCTCCCTGTTCAACACATCAGGCCTGGCTTGAGTACACCCCTTGACCTTTGAGTGTGTTGATGACGTTGTCCGTCCAGAAGAGGGAGTGATTGATCTGGATTGACACAAACAGCCAGTGCCCTGCCTGGCCTGTCACACAGCATCACTGGGTCATTGTAGCATGCTTGAATGCCAGATGAGGAGGGATGGAGAACACACGGGGTGGCGACCCGCTGATGAGAATGCAGGCCTATCACAGTTTCTGGAGAAGCTGGAACACATTTGGACAAAAAGGACAGGTTTTACAATAGAGCATGATGAGCAGCGTGGAGGGAAGGCCAGAGGAATGTTGCTTCTACATGGAAACAATAAATACTGAATTAAATGTTAGAAAATTGGCTGGTCTGGATAATACAGCCTAATAGGTACTTTATTTTTAAAGCAGATACAGATCTTAATATTTGAAAGTGTAAAAATAATCAACTTATTTAATTTTTTGTATAAAAACATAACACACATTTCTAAAAGAAAACATGACACTTGTCAGCGTTCTTTGATGGACAACCTATTTATTGTCATTACCATTTTGAAACTACCTCAAAAATATATTTGGTTATTTCTGTTCTTCATTTTCATGTTATTGATCAGCATTTACAACGATACCAACGTACCTGCACTAACACAATAACACTCATTTTCTACTGGATAAACGGCCACTGCATGCATCAATAGCACGCAGATTAAACACAACACTTGTACTTTGTCCTGTTAAGATCTATGCAAAACCACATCACGATTGCCTCTTGACCTACAGACAGGTAATGCTGGCAGAAGTGGAGGAAGTTCTCAGATATTGTAGTTAATATAAAGTAGCAATAACGTAGTGTAGAGATAGAACTCAGGCATGTGAATTTTAAAGAAAAAGTACAAAAGTATCACCATCAAAATATACTTAAAGTACCAAAAGAAAAAGTACCCAATATTCAGAATGGCATATGTAGGCTATACAATATTTTACTGGATTATAAACAGTGATGCATTAATGTTTTCATCATTTTAATACTGAAGCTGGCAGTGTTGTTTAAGGTAGCCAAAAGTCTTATTTGAGTACATTTTCAATATTTACATGTCAGTATAAACTGTATACTATTATCAGCCTGGCAGATTAAAAGATACAATCATTTGCATTTTCTTTTCTGCAAAATGCAGTATGAAAAGTAACTCATGAATAAAGAGTAAAACATACAATATTTTTCTCCAACATGTAGTGAAGTGGAAGTGTAAAATATCAGAAAATGGAAGTATAAAGTAGTTCGTCAAAATTTGACTTAAAGTACAATACTCACATTCCATTACTGGATGATGATGAAGGTGGTTTAACTACTTTATCTTAACTGCTGGGTAGCTTGAGAATTTCCCCTTATGGATCAATCAAGTTTTATTAAATCATATTTTTCTATTAACATTATGTTTTGTATTACTGAATTTAATCTCCAAAAAATGACATGAAGTAAAAAGTACAATATTTATATATATATGATATATTTATTAAGTAGAAGTGCACAAGTAGCTCAAAATTATACTTATTACTTGAGCAAATGTTGTTGTTTACTTTCCTCCACTGACGTTAAGCCTACCAATTCCAAACAAAATATCCATGGCATTGATTGTATAATTGGATATTTCAGTTTTTAATCAATATGTTGTCTAATCCAGTCGACCCCAGGGGCCTTTGATGGGATTCCAGGAGCTACTTAGAAAGTTTAATCTCACTATTGCTCTCTTTTTAAGTTGTTTACCGAGTTAGTTGAGCAGTTTTCTTTACGTGTCTCAACAGGTTAATGTACTTACAGTATGGTGGCACCTGCACTAATTAGAAAACTACAACTCCAATGCTGCTCTACGTAAAATGACGTTGCAGCGGCATTTCCCGAAGTAACCTTTCCTGTCTGTCTGCTGGTGCGTTTGCGCCTCCTGTCTTGAAAGAGGTGAAGAAGAGTTTACTTTCCAGAGAGTTCAAGGTTTGGTTTCGGTGTTCGTCTGGAGTAAAAGGGTTTGCCAAGGCAGAAAGCCCCTTTTCACGGAGCAAAGATGCTAAACATGTGGAAGGTTAGGGAGTTGGTTGACAAAGCGTGAGTATCTCCTGATTATATTACCCACCGTGTGTTTGGTGTTGTTTGTGCCCTCACTTTACCTGTTTGAAAGAGACACGTACCCAAAACTTTGACGTCACGTCACTCTAACAAGTTAGCTAGCCCGTATGCTACTAGCGAGTTAGTTAGCTGACTTTGACAAATACTAGTTGCTTTAAGTGTGAGAAACTGCTCCTTCGCTCTCACAGCTATTACGATTGGTCTTGTGGTCAGTGTGAGGGGACATTCTCACTGCTGTGAGATTAGTGAGCTTGTTGTTTGTGTGTTTTTCGCCGACACTCCAAGCTAACACTCTTAGCTAACTAGCGAGCTAATTACCTAGCCTACTGGCGAGGTAGCTAGCAGACCAGGCTAGTCCTCTAAGCTAGTTTGACAGCACTGAGGCTGAACAATCGGCGGAGAATGTTTTTATCTTAAATTATTATACATTAACGTACCTATCGTCCCAACCTAGCTAGGCCACCACTGTGTGGACGTAATTTTACAACTTCATTGAGCGTAGAGATGCTAAAGGTTACTCTCCCGTATGATTGTTATGACACTTGTAGCTAGGTTACACTTAACGTTACAGTATCTCTACTGTAAAAGTCGGTTGTTAAACCTATGATCGCACCGCATGTCTCTGTAACCTCACAATCAAATTGTTATTTTTGCCTTCACTCCACACTGCTTGTCAAGTACAAATAGTTAATCAGACAACATAAACTCAGACTCAGGTATCAAAATGTCTGACTTTAAACGTGAGATACTAAAGATCATTAGCAGCGAATTCAAACGGCTGACTTACTGCTGCGACTACAAACCCGTTAATCAAATCTACAATACATAGCAGTCTCATCACTATTTGGTTAATCACTAAGTGATATAATATATGGTATTACATGGCCATTTTATTGCGATATATGACATCTTTGAACGAGATAAACAGGATTGCTATAACAGGCTAGTTATTAATCAGTGACCAGTGACCCTGCAGTGTTTTGCAACTTGTTGGTGGATTTCCAGCTGCTGGCTTAAGTGCAAAAACTTGATGATTTAAGTTGGACTAGAAACAGTAGTTACTGTTTACCTTTTCCACAAGCTGTTTGATCGGACTTAGGAGATAGATAGTCATGCAAATTGTACAGGAAGTGACCAAAAAGCATGTGTACACTGTCCACTGAGTCTTTGCTTTGTTTGTTGGTAGTAGTTCTAGTCAAAGCCTGCATAACCGGAAGCATTAATTCTATACCTGAAATCATATACCAGCCAGCAGTAAACTTTGGCAACACCTCCGGGATTGTGCATCTTTTGTTCTGCTGCGGTTTACTTTTAGCTGCTGACTAAATGTGAGCGTGCTGTCTTGTACTGTAGGGCTGTGGCACGCTATTGCACAATGTACCTCCTTTCAAGGGCTTAATAGCTAATTCTGCTCACCCAGACAATAATGTGTTCTCAAGTCCATCCAAGAACGCATTCCTGACGAATGCACTTGTCTCCCTGGAGTGTGACCCCCTGAACATGGGTCACTTTCATGAGAGGGAGACGGGGGGGTGATGACCTGGAGAGAAAAAAGAAGGAGATGGACAAGTTTCAAAGATTAGAGGAAAGGGAGTTTCAATTTTCATTTTCCCAAATGTTTTTTCGATGTCAAATGTGATGTGATTGAAAGTTTTTTGTAGTTACACAATTCCAAAAATGATTTTCATGAAGTATCACCAAGCTGTAAGTCATTCATCGGTGTTGCGTAATGCAACATTTCCTGTTTTATGATGAAGGCAAGGTTTTTGCTGAGAGAGGACATGAAAGCAGATGTTTTATCCTGTTTAAAATGGGTTTTGCAATGAATGAAAGCAACATGTACTAAACTGGATTCATGAGAAACTGCTAAGCAAATTATTTGGCAGATGAAGCACTACAGAAGTCTAACGGAAATCTGTGTGGTAGTGTGTCACTGTGAAAACATCACAACTTCCGTTTTATCTAGCTGATATCTAGGGCAAGGCCCAATGTTATGAAGAGATAAGAGGTTGCTTTACCACATCATTTCTTCTTTTGTTTTACCTGCAATTCATGCAAACATTAAGCTCTGTGCAGTATCAATGACATAGCTAAAGAGACTCGGGATGCATGTAGTTGTCCAGAAACCTGAACTAAATGCACATTAAGTTTTGTGTGGAACTAAACTGACAGCAATATGAGGAATATTACCATCACAATTCAGTCTAATTCAGGATAAGGCTTCATGTCTGTCTAGGATCTCACAGCACATAAAGTTACTATATGCCATGGTTCAACCTGGAGGCTTATTTTAGTCAGCTGTGAAAAGCTACCTGGCATGGTCATTTTCAGATAAGGTTGTTGGCATAGACTAAATCTTAAAAACGAGAGTATGTTGTCAGAGTGGTAACTTTACCCTGCAGTAATACAGCCTTTCTCCAGAACCACAGAGACTATATCTCCACCTCTCAAATCAATGCTGCTCTTTCAGGCCCTGTGCATTTTACTGCTGATGTGGCAGTAGTGAGGGAGTGGTGAGGAGGTGCAGGGTTCAAATGTTTTGGCTCACCATGTTTTGGCTGATGCTGTGACAGGGTTCATTTAATTATCTGGAGTAATAAGATGCTTGTTTGGTTATAGAGTACACTTCTGTTTTCCTGTAAGAAACCGTTCCTACTCAAGCTTTCAGACAATAAATTCAAATGCACCGCGGCCATTTGCTGCAGAAAAGGGCTCGGCTGTATGCTACACATGCTCTCAGGTATTGGAAAAATGTATTGGAAGTCCGCATGCTTTGTAGGAATTGGCCAGATAACCAGCTTATCGAGCTTCAATTTAATAGAAGCTGCAGTTATTTTTTGTGGTCAGATTGAATAGTAAAAATTAGTACTTGGTTTGCAGTATATTTTTGTGTAATCATCATGATCCCTGCCTAACATTGTAAATGCATGATTTAAAAATAAATAAATATAGAAGCCCAGTAATTATAACAACCTTTCTATTAACATGAGAAGCATTTCTTGTGGTCTTCACGCTTGAGTTTCCTCTTTCTTTTCTAGTCAATATCTTAGAAAGTCAACAAGCAAATAAGAGCTCACCCATATTGAGCCCTGTATTACTAAGTGCCATTTTAGGTCTCATTTATGTGTTTATGGTGAACACAGTTTTGTATTTACTTGTTTAGTCACTTGTTTTTGGTTTGGACTGGTGGTTAGATCAAGAACACAGACACACATGCATACACAAAGGGCACTCCCTATTGTCCCATGGTCCATTTAGACTCATTACAGCCACTCCCAGACACTTGTCCTTTTAGAGAGTATTGTATCTATTATTCTCCATGTTGTTGGTCTCATTGGAGGCCACATATTTTGAACTGAAATGCGAAATGCCTTGTAGAACACCTCACATGAGCATGATTAACAAAATTATGTTTGTGTTTTTTCTTTCTCCTGATGTATAGAACCAACGTTGTGATGAACTATTCAGAGGTGGAGTCCAAAGTAAGAGAGGCCACCAATGACGACGCCTGGGGACCATCAGGACAGCTGATGAGTGATATATCTAGGTAAGAACAACACACAATGTTGTACAACGTGTCCTGCTGAAAATTGCCTCCATTTCAACTATAGGAACTTATTTTGAGTTAAGGTTCTTGGCCGCTGCCCACAAAAGTCCAGAGTAGTAGTTATCTGCCAGCAGGAAATCACAGCACTACTGTATGCAGTACTGAACACAAGTTTCACAACTGCTACAACATGTGTACAGTATGTACAGCAAACTGCTGCAATCACTGATTCCACATTGATTTTAGACATTACAGTCACACAGCAGTAAATTACTTAAAATAAGACAATGACCTGACCTACTAAATTTACAGACTTGTATTTATTTTGTCCAAGGTCAAGTTAATTATTAACTGATATCACTACTTTTATTGGTCTCATTTGCGTAATCCTTGCCGTTCATAAGATTCAGTGGATATAGAAACACAAATGTGCTAAAGGAACCTGTAATTCCTGAAATACATCAAGTTTTATTCCTGGGGGTTTGTTGATATAAGAGAGTCTGTAGTCAAAGTCTGTAAAAGAGCTAACGAGTCCAACTGTTGGTTGTTGAGCATTACAAATAAAAACCTTGTCAGTAAAAATATTTCTCCCTCTTTTGTTGTAATCAGAGCCACCTTCATGTATGAGCAGTTTCCAGAAGTGATGAACATGCTGTGGGCCCGCATGCTGAGAGATAACAAGAAGAACTGGAGGAGAGTTTACAAGGTCTGCCACAGTGCTGTTGCGACATCCCACAAACACACATGCTTAATTATGACACAATGCTTGGATGCCTAAGCACTAAGTACAGTCGTGATTTGAGCTACATTTTTGGACCAGACCCAACTTAAACCAACAGGGCTTCGTGTGACCTGACTCAAGCTGGTACACTTTTAAATGAGCCATCTGTTTATATTTAACTTTAGAGTTTGAGCTCATTACTTACAGGCAGAGATTGGGTATCAACAACAAACTCTAATAAGAAAACCTTAGGTGAAGAGGGATGTTTTAATTGAAATTATTAATTTTTTTTATAATTTGCAAAACAAATACAGTTGGCCTTGAATAGAAACAGCGAGACACCTCATGTCTGAATTAAAGGGGGAAAAATTCTGGTGAATAAAATCATACCCGTAACTGATCCAGTTCAAAGCCATGGGAGAGAAAAACAGGTCAGATTGACTCGAACACTAAAATTAAGAATCAAACCTCCAGCACTTTTTGTTCTAACTACTGTTGTGTGTCTATTTCTCAGTCCCTGCTACTGCTGGCCCATCTAATCAGGAACGGATCAGAGAGGGTTGTTACCAGTGCCAGAGAACATCTGTATGACCTGAGATCATTAGAAAGCTACCACTTTATAGGTAAGTTATCATTCTTTATTTTTTCTCCTTTATACCATCCTTTTCTTTGCATGTTGTAAACAAACAAACGTGTTAAACGAAAAGCACTTTTTCAGTTTTATTGAGGCCCTCTCTTCACTCGAGCAATGTAGTGTTTATTAACAAAAGCTTCAGTGTGAGCTGTGATGAAAGGACAGGGCCCTAAGCACTGCTTAGTCACCAAACCCTTATAACACACACACACACACACACACACACACACACACACACACACACACACACACACACATATGCGCTCGCGGGGCCCTAAAGCTGCTTTCACTCCTCCCAGCCATGTGTGTAATGAAGGTGCAGTTTACAAACAAGAACATTCCACTTCCTCGTAGGGCAATTTTCATGTTTATTGCCTATGTGTGTGGTTTTAATACATTTTAAAGTTAACACAAAACATTGTTGATTTGTTTGAATAATTACATTAATGTCTGTTTCTGTCTCTAGATGAGAATGGGAAGGACCAAGGTGTGAACGTGCGTCAGAAGGTGAAGGAGATGGTGGATTTTGTCCAGGATGATGACAGGCTTAGGGAAGAACGGAAAAAAGCAAAGAAGAACAAAGACAAATATATTGGGGTATCCTCAGACAGTATGGGATACAGAGGTTACTGTAAGTCCGCAGTACACTGAGTAATATAAACCAACTGATAATTAACAGAACATTTGGGTATTAATTCAATACATGTCCTCTTCTTTTTGCTCCTGTCTCCTTTACCTCCAGCGGGGGACAGGTACGACTCCAATGATAGCCGGGGAAAGTGGGACGATGACTGGGACAGGAATAAAGGGCAATTCCCCTTCAGTGAGAAGCTGGGGGAGATCAGCGACAAAATTGGGAGCACCATTGACGATACCATAAGCAAATTTAGGAAGAAGGAGAGAGATGACTCCCCAGATCGATTCAGGTTGGAGACAGACAAACTATCTTCTGTATATACACAAAACTGAAGCCCTCGCAACCAAAAATGAAAATTTGCATCACTCCTTGCACTGTTTTTCATTAAAGAATGAACAGTAACTAGGCCAAAGTTATTTTTCTGATGCTGTTAAAGGTTCTTATATCAGCACAGCTTGAAAACACGGCAGTGACTAGGCCTTTATTTTCAGTAACAATTGGACATTTTGATTATACCTGTAAATTAAGCAGTCTGACATGGTTCAGATATTTGCTCCTTTGGTTTTTTGATGGCTATCTTATGCATAAAAGAAATGTAATGTGTCTTTACATAACTTGTTGTCTTACCGGAACCGTTATTGTCTCCATAGTGACAACGAGGAGGAACGGGGTCGCTCGTCTCACAATGGCCAGTCAGGAAAAGAATTCAAAGATGAAGAGGAGACTGTTACCACCAAGAGTGTTCACATAGTCCAGGCAACAGAGACCACAGCAACACGGAAGAGAGGAGTCCCGTCCAAGAAAGTAGACTTGGGGGCCGCAGCCCACTACACAGGAGACAACAGCCCAGACACCACCACCAAACAGGTAGCAAGGGCACATGTGAGCATATAAGATAAGACTTCATTGGTATTTGTGTAGTAATGTATGCCCTGATCTTTTTGTTCTTCCTTATTACAGCCCCAGCCAGCAGCCTCTCAGCCCTCCAGCACTGCCCTAGCTGACCTCCTAATGGTAGACACAACGCCGAGTCAACCAGCTATGACAGGTATAAACTAGTAATTAAGTAATACTCTGTAATTTTGTGAAATAGGAAACAGGAGCTAACTGAGAATATTGGTATCAGTTGCATTTTTGTGGTTCAGCATAGAAATTTATCCAAAATGTGTGCACCAAAGGGAAACAACTAGTCTCTGCCCGAAAGCGACAATTTGGCTTATTGACGTCTTTTATATTTGTAGCTTGGAAGCTAGACTCCAGTAAATCCATGAATAACCTTTTTTATCAGCGATACAGCATGGTACAAAACAAGAAACGCCAGAGTGACTGCAGGACTAGACTCAGCAGTGACAGTGCCCAGCTGCTGATGCTAGCTTCACGTTTTGGGGACAGCAGGGGGAGGGAATTGATGTATAGGAACTAAGTGCACCAGATGTTTTTGGAGCAGTCCCTGGTGGATGGAGAGGGCGGGAGCACTGAACAGATGTTTGGTCTTCTCCACCTATCTACTGACACCACCCCTCCCCTCCCTCCTACACTTGTGACACTGAAGGAATGCTAACTATGGTAGAGTGACACCTGGAGCTCACTTGTTTAAAATTGAGGTCTTTATGTTGATTTTCACAATGCAGACCTGATCGGCGGATTCGCTGACTTCTCCTCGCCTGCTGCCTCCACCGGCCTCTCCTCTGGAACTGGTTGGTTTCAAGACTTTTTTCGTTTTTGTTAGTGTGTGCATGTGTGTGCTATGCTGTTGCAGCCATACTGCTAGAATATTCAGAGGGATGCTGGGAGGAAGCCCTGGCCATATGGAGCCTGCTACCTGCTCTGCATAACAAGAACAGACACACATCAACTCCTGTTATGGATGACAAGGAGACAGGGACAGAGGAAGAAGTTGGAGGGGGTGGAGGCAGCTGAGAGATTGAGAGGAGGGATGGCGACAACAAGCAGGGTGACTTTAATGAAAATTTAAAATGTGGCACCAGTGGTCACTGTGCATGCCCTGGTTAAAGCTAAACTGGCCTCACTGAACACTCAGCTGCGTAGTCTTAATTGTTATGACAGGTTTGAATTTGCTCGCATGCAACATCTTGCAATTATTTACACAGCTCACAATACAAACATCACCGTGTGTAAACATAAACATCCATGCTATTGTCTTATTGCAGCAGCACCAGCCTCCAGCAGCAACGGCGAATTCGGAGAGTGGAATGCCTTCCCTGGAGGTCAGATGCCAACATCTGCTCAGACTGTTGACAACAGCGGAAATGACCTTTT